>CM067482.1:4258207-4273398 GCA_034552555.1 Semaprochilodus insignis | reverse complement strand
ATATATATATATATATATATATACACTGCCGCATCAGAATAAGTCTGATCAAGGTCTATACAAAATCTATCCTGATACAACACGCACCCACACCCACACTGTGTGGCATGGTGTGGAAAAATGTTTTTTGGGATACAGGATGATTCTTGCTCCTGATCCAATCTCTTGACATACAGCATAAACACAATGGTAAACAGTTAAGGCCAAACGTTTTGCCCACTACGCTACACTCCGCACAAGTATCCAGCTTGTACAATGCAATAGCGATTCTCTCATGAGTTGGTGCGGGTGGCTGGTGACTGAAAACAAGATGGGTGCCTTCCACATTCTGAGATGCTGAATCCAAAGCTCATTTGAAAAATGACTCTGCGCAATGTTCTCCCACAATTGCCTGGGGTGTTCGCATTCCCAGATGCAAGGTAGACGTTGCCGGGGTGGCACAGAGATTTCAGCCCTCATTAGATGGACCGTTACTCGTCCTGCCATGCGTCTCTGAGCTGCAAGCAACACAGCCATTAAAAAAATGGATTTTATGTAGAAACCATTCTACTTAAAGCATAAATCTAAAATCTCTCCATTTGGTTGTTTTGGTGAAGCCCCTAAGCCATGTCATCTAAAGTTTAAAATCAAGGACTTGATTAAAATTTCGATGATCTTTACCTGATCTTCAATGAGGTGCTTCAATAACAGCTCATTTTAAAGTACACTCATCACCAAAAGAACAGCTGCACAAATAGCTGCACCCAGAAGGAATCAACCAACAGGAATGAAACTTGCTGGGTAGGTTTGACATTGTGAGACATGTGAACGGCTGACCACATGTCCGCAGACCGTTACAACCACTGCCCTTAACACCACGTCAACGTCACCAAAGACTACAATGGTGTCGTGCCAGACTGTCATGGAGTGGCTCAGAATGGTCATCTTCAGTGATGAGTCCCGCTTTTGTCTTGGTGGAGACAGAGTGTGTGGAGGCCCCGAGGTCAGCACCAAAATGAGCAGTTTGTTGTCACGTGTCACATGTCCAGAAGGCCTGGTGTCACTCCACCTCCACCCCTACCGCCCCTAACTGTGTGAGAATATTCAACAGGCATGGGCTGGATTATCACAGGACACCTAAACAGGAGCCTCTACAACTCCATGCCGAGACGTCTGGCATGTTGGGACGCCATACTGAGAGACACTACTTCTGTATGTGTAGCTCAATAAATATTGCCCATATCAGTCTAAATGTATCATTATTTATTGTTCCTGGTAACCTTTATCTTCCTTCCCAACAGCACTGCAGTCCCACACTTCCTTCTGGGTGCAGCTATTCTTTTGATGATGAGCGTATTTGTCACATTGGCCGGTATTGGCCGACACTCAAGGATTCATTACTACCAAATGTTAATGATGAAGAAAGTCTCTAACATTGCTCATTGAGGCTTAACCCCCCGAGAGAAAGCAGCAAAAGCTTCATGCACTGATACACTTAGGCTTTCCCATACGCCTACAACTAAATATCCAATTATTGGGCAAAACGATTGAAAACGATTCAGATACTGCATTATACGGCCTTCAGAGACTGGCTTATGACTTTTCAAAGGGGAATACAGACTTTCTGCCTCTTCATTAGTGCCAGGGCTGCAACTTTGTTGTTCCAAAATCCCGGATGAGGCTGCGGATTTAAATGATCCCATTTACAAAATCAAATGAGCATGCTAACTATGTCCCCCAGCAGGCGGTGCCTAATCTAATGTCTGAACTGTCTCAAAGCTTATACTGAAAATCTCGTTTTAGGCGTCTTAGTCATTCTCACAATCAGCATCTCTACACTTTAGCTGTATTGTAACTGGGAATGAGTTACTGGGTTGTTTTCCCTCATGCTGTATGTCTACTCAAAGAAATGGCATGCATTATCAACATAAAGAAAAGGCCAAAGAAGAAAGATTAGGAGAACAGACAGGTGTGTTTAATATCGCTGTATCTAGGCACAGCTTTGGGCAAATTCACTTGGGAATTTGCTTTGGGAGTCAGTTGCTACGGCTGTGCCGATTGTTTAGGTAACAGGTAGGACGTCTGAGGCCACCCAGCGAGAAATTGTTTTCAAAGATGTCTGTATAAATAATTTTCTGACTAGAAATTTCCTGACCAGTTTCGAAGTCAAGCAGGTGGCTTTATTAGCCTAGACTGGTTTATTGACTCGTTTCCCAACCATGGTACTCAATAACAGGGGGCACCCTTCTCATATAGCCTGCAGAGCTTAGCTTCAATCCCAATATAACAGGCTTATGAGCTCCAGGTAATAAAGGGGTCCCAAAAGCATCAAACGATCCTACTAAGGTGTGTTGGTTTAGGCCAAGAACCAAATTCTATTGAAGTGGGGTCAATCCATAGGCACTGGTAACTGCCCCCTATACTCAATCTCAGGGCCTCTATGGTCTTCAGGTTTCTCATTTCCCTGCTCCAACAAACCATGAAGAGCTGGATAATTAGCTGATGAGGTGGATCAGGTGTGTTAGAGCATGGAAAACACAGTGGTGCATGGGGAACTAGGAAGCACTGCTAACGCATGAGTTTCACTAACCGCAAACAGATGCCCGATGACTACGGCAATGCCGATTGCAAGGCCAGCCGATCCTTTCAGGTCGTTGCGTTTGGGGTCACAGGTGGCGAAGATGGTGAAGATCAGCTCAAACGTGATCAGAAGCTCCACAACCAGCGCATGGCCCACTGAGATACTGGGATTAACCTGCTCAAAAGAAACCACAATCCCAGTTTTCAAGTCTCACTGTATTATTTTCAAAGCTGTACAGTTTAAATTACTTATGCAATAGAACATAATAAAGTCCGTTACTGCAAATTAAGGCTTGGTTGTAGGTTTGAACCAAAGGCAAATATTTAAATAGTTGCACCCAGAAGGAATTATGGGATTGCAGGGCTACTGGGAAGGAAGATAAAGGTTACCAGGAACAATAAATTATGATACATTTAGACTGATATATTATATTTATTGAGCTACACATACAGAAGTAGTGTCTCTCAGTATGGCATCGGGCCGCCATGTTTGCTAATGTAACATGCCAGACGTCTCGGCATGGAATGTAGAGGTTCCTAATGGTGTCCTGTGATAATCCATCTCAAGCATCTTAAATATAACTTAGTAGGGGTGGAGGTGGAGTGACACCAGGCCTGTTAGACGTATGACAACAAACTGTTCATCTTGGCGCTGATGGTGCCTCCACACACAGATTTGTTGGTCGTCTCCACCAAGACGAAAGTGGGACTCATCACTGAAGATGACCCGCTGCCACTCTGAGTCACTCCATGACAGTCTGGCACGACACCACTGCAATCTTTGGTGACGTTGACGTGGTGTGAAGTGCGGCCGTCGTAACAGCCTGAGTGCATGTGGTCATGCATTGTACAGCCATTTGCCAATGGTGACTTGGATGACTTACGGAGGGCATCACTGCTCGCTGAATGTCCGCAATCATGGCTGTTGAGTCAGTCAGGTACAGTGATAAGGCCCGACCTTGCTTACGTCACATGCACAGCCGAGCATAAAACTTGAATCATGTCCCACAATGTCAAACCTACCCACCAAGTTTCATTCCTGTCGGATGATTCCCTCTGGGTGTGACTATTTGTGCAACTAGTTTTTGAATGATGACTGTACGTTAAATAATGGCAAATTCTCTATAGCAATAGATACTGTCATATTGCCCACTCTTACCCTAAACCACTGGGGCAATAGTTACGATGTCACCACCAATAAATTCATCCAAACACATACAAAACATGCCGACAAAGCATCTCACCGCTGTGATGCCCAGTCCGCCTCTAACAGCACTTGGTGTAACCAGGAACAGAACTCCCGCCCCTACGATTGCTCCCAGACACTGAGCAGCTATGTAGAACAAGGCCTTAGCAAGGCTCAGCTTCTGGGTGACCACCATGGCAGCGGTGACGGCTGGGTTGATGTGGCCTCCGCTGATGTGACCGAAACACTGCACCATTGTAGCGATGCTCAGGCCGAAGCACAGGGAAATGAGCACCAAGTCTGCGGGAGGCGGGTTCTCCTTCCCTGATGCCCAGTTGATGGTGGAGCCCAGGCTCAGAAGAACGAAGATCAGCGTGGCTAAGAACTCACCAGAGACAGCTCGCCAGAAAGGCTTCGTCCAAATGCCCTTAAAAGCTGCCATGATGCTCTCACAGCTGCACGATGGGAGGCACCTATAGAACAAAAAGAAGCCACTGAGGTTTTAGATAGCTAGTTTCTAGTTACTTATGCTGTATTATATGTACTTGGCATACTTTGTCAGCCCCCTTTAACCCTGTTCTTTTGTGGTCAGGACCCCAACAGGACCACCACAGAGCAGGTATCATGTGGGTGGTGGATCGTTCTCAGCACTGCGGTGACACTGACGTGGTGGTGGTGTGTTAGTGGGTATGGTGCTGGTGTGAGTGGGTCAGACACAGCAGTGCTGCTGGAGTAAACACTGTGTCCACTCACTGTCCACCCTATTAGACACTCCTATCTTGCTGGTCCACCTTGTAGATGTACAGTCAGAGACGATAGCTCATCTGCTGCTGCACAGTGCAGTGTTGGTCATCCTCTAGTACTTCATCAATGGTCACAGGACACTGCCCACAGGTCTCACCACAGGACGCTGTTGGCTGGATAGTTTTGGTTGGTGGACGATTCTCAGTCTGCAGTGACACTGAGGTCTGATCCACTCACAACAGCACAACACACACTAACACACCACCACCGTGTCACTGTCACTGCAGTGCTGAGAATAATCCACTACCCACATGATACCTGCTCTGTGGTGGTCCTGTGGGGGTCCTGACCATTGAAGAACAGGCAGAGAAACAGATGGACTACAGTCTGTAACTGCAATGGACTAAGTGTCATATATATCATATGGTGTCTGCTTCATAATATGTCACCAGAAAAGTGATACAGGTGCCAAAGTGTGCCAACATTGTGCCCTTAGTCTTCCCGGTTATCTCCATCAGCGTCCACGCATGTGTGTTTTCTTGTAATGTCCATTTCGACATTGTTTACTTACCTCTGGCCAGCCCGTTAAAATCGTGTTCCTACAAAACCCTGTCTAGTTTGTTTTTGCTCTTTACATAACCGCTCTCAAACTCCTTGGAGCCTGCTCACAATCTCAACCACAAATATTTGTCAAAGTGATACGAATCCCGGTGATAAGACAACACGGTCTCGCCAAATGGGCTCAGCAGAGACTAGAACTGGCTTGACTGACTAAGATGAAAAGCAACATGGTCTTGTAGATGACAACCCACGTCCACTGTACCCGCTGATCCACCACACACAAGAGAAATACGTCAATACAGAATTCCTTATCTGTGACCTGGGCAAGGGAATGCCAGATGGATGCTGGTCATTTCAGTTCCTTTTAGCCATTTAATGAAAGAGCAGCCAGCCAATTAAAGAGCTCCAAAGCAAAGTCATATTAGATTGACCCTTCAGTGACCTCCTGTACAGCAGATTAGTCAATGCAAAAAAGGTCAGCTGCATGACAACCAGGTCAGACAAAACAGACCCAGAAATGACTATCACCACAATGCAGAAGGAGAAACGCACCTCCTTCTCTCCTCCTGCGCACAGCATCCATGTTGCTCACATTACAAGTTCTAGCATGTTATTTCAGACCGAAAGCATTAAATAAATATCATTATAGAAGATTATAGCTATCCGTAATGTACTAATATGCAGGCTGGACTTACGGATATGCAGCAACCGGTGAGAGAGCAGCAGGTGCGCGTGCTAGGCAGGAAAAGCTCATTGTGCCGAGAAGTGCGCGCGCCTGGGGATTTATTACAAGGGGCAACGAGGCTTCACCAACGCCACCACCACCACCATCATCATGATGATGATGCTCATTATCAACACCACCCCCCCTCCTCCTCCTCCATAGAGAGGCACAGCCGAGCCCAAAGGGGCGGGGCAGTAAAGCCACGCCCACAAAACGTTAGCGCGCGCACGCGCGGAAATGGAGGAAACAGAGACCGCGTCCTCAGGTAAAAGTGTTACTTTACACAGATAACGACTAAAGTAAGCACCAAAACAAGTTTGGGGGGAGTTTTTTAGGAAAAGCTTTTTCCATAGTGGCCCCTATTTTCCCGTAGGACCGACTTCTCCATAGGCCACATCCGGCATCCCTCAGCACAGGGCTACATTCGTTTGGCCGCTGTTTCTCCACCACTCTGGTCCTGGAGCTTTCCCTGCTGCTCCCAGCACTCCTGATTCAGCTGAACAGGTCATTAACAAGCCCTCTTAGAGTTGCAGGGGGTCTGTTAAAGCAGGGCATCCACTAACATGTCCAGGGTAGGGCGTCTCCAGGACCAGGGTTGAGAAATACACTGTGTTTGGCTATTACTTTTCTCTCTGTCTGGCTTAAAATGAAAGGGCCCTAAAGTAAACCGTGCTAGCAACAGCAGAAGGAGAAATCTTTAAAAAAAGGAATTCCGGCAATTTTCAGAATATTTCTCTGGAATTAAATGGCTGTTAAATGGTAGAAAGCCATTCAGATGGGTTTGATAAGAACGCTAAGATCTGGAGATGCTTGCGGATTAAGAATTGTACACAGTGGTGGTGATGGGAACCAGACGTCCAAAGCGGTTAGTGCCTCTAAAAGCTTTCACGTAGAGAGTTATGACAGGAAGTGGTTGTGAATACAGTGCCTGGTGTCAAAAGCATAGTTTTACAGTAGTTTTGAGATATAATTTTGGACTAAAACTGTTTTTATTCCATCACGGTGGAGAGTTACATGGCAAAATGGTCCTCAAAAAAAGTAGTTCCGGCAACTTTTGAGAAGTGGTCATTGAGGTTACTACTTTCGGAAGCTACTAATCTTTTTTCCGTTATTGTGATAAATTACATCATAATATGCCTTTCAGAGCACATTATGGACATTGTTAATACTTAAAGAGAACCAGTATTTCTATTTATCATGTAGAAATCATGATTAGTCCTGTTTAATCATTTGTTCTTTTTACAGTTATTTTTATTCAGTATTTCACACATTATAGTTCACTAAATCAAGTTAAACAGGACCATTTTTCTCTATTTGTAGCATTAAGAAAATTAATTCTGTCAATTTTACAAAGGCAGCCGCAGAAGTAAATGGTTGAGATGTAATCAAAGTCATTCAGAGGGTTTGATATGAAATTCTACGTTCTAGAGACACTCTCAGATTAAGAATTGACTACTTTGACGCCACCAAATGTGCCATATTGTGCGATGTGCAATATTTGTGTAAAAGGTTCAATATTTTCTTTTTTTCTGAAAAAAAAAACAAACCAACAAAAAAACATTCAGTATTTTAAAATTATTAAAATATTATTAAAATATATATTTATTTTATGTCTGTCTAGTATGTCTACCTGTTGTCTATGTGCACTTGTCTTTATGTTATATTTGCACATCGGAGTCGGCTTCGGCTGTGCACTACTTGTTCTATAGTCTGTATGGCAAAGTTCACTTTGATTTTGACTTGACCACTGTGGATGTGATGGGAAGCAGATGTCCTTCAATGCCTTTATATACTCACAGAAAGTTACTTCAAGGAGAGGTTGTGAATACCGTGCCTGATATCTAGAATATAGGTTTGAATTTGGACAGAGACTTATTAAGTAAAGTCGTTTTTCTCTGTTTTGTGTATTGTTTCTCTGTTTTGTGTATTTCTTTACCTAATTTGAGAAAACCAGCTGCACTTGTCATGACATGTAACGATTTCATGGACCACTAAATGGCCCAACAGAAATGCTCCTGGTTTGCTTGAAATAAATTCTCTGAATAATTAACATACATTAAAGGTAAATAGAGTTTTGAAATGTTGGAGACACTTTTTTCCTTTGCTCAGCGATGGTATGAAAAATATACGTATAGCTCATTTTGGCAGTGAATAAAATGGCTATGGAAGTACTGTAGACAGTGAGACCCCTGGTTCCCATCACCACCACCACCACAGTAAAGAAATCTCCAAAATGTACCATTTTATAGCAGAACTGGAACATTCTCCAGGATTACAGAGCTATTGAAAAGTCAATTCCCCCTCAAAACTTTCTCCTTGTAGTGTTAAAAAGTGAATCATGTCAATTTTAGAAAGATTTCTGCGGAATTAAATGGCTGTTACTTGATAAAGTCATTCAGAGACGTCTGATAGGAACGCTAAGTTCTGGAGACACTTGCAGATTAAGAAATTGGTGGAGTGGTTAAAACTCCCCCTTAAAAAAAAAAGCAATAGGATCTAAATGGATGACTGAAATGGAGCTGAGGAAAAGACTTACAAACTTAAATAGAATCTGGAACCTAATGAAGTTCTACTGGAGTGGGTAGAACCGAGGGAGTGGAACAGCCAGCTTTGGCATTAAAGCCACTATTGTAAAAAGTCATTTGTCTTCCATTTATTCCCATTGTTATTCTGGAATGAGCTGAAGCGACTCACCGTGGTCGTCCTGATGTTGGGGTCTCCCTCATCTCTCTCCTCCACCGCTAATGAGGAGGTCTTATAAGACCCCATGGAGCGACACCCTGGCAGCAGGGTGTCCGATTTCCATCACCTTAAAATAGGTTTCACGCGAACCCCGCGATTAATGAAAAGAACTCTAGGAGGGGCTGGATTTTCTGCATTAGTGGATAGCTGGATGAAATGCTCTGGTTGCTGATTTGACCTTATTTAGTTTCAGTCCCGTCAAGGACAGAAGGTGAACTTTCTGTCTGTGTTTAACTTTCTGATAACAGGCACATTTGTCGGGCGTCCGCGGCAGAGAGATTCAGTGATACAGCAGCGTACCAAACAAAACACACTCAGAAACAAAGGACAGAGGAACAGTTCTTGTGTTTTAGGCTCTGCAGCAAACAGTTATGAACAGCATCCATGGGCTGGAGACTGCCATTCAAGTTCAGTTCAGTTCAGTGGGAGGCACTTGGAACGAGCTGCATAGCTTCCAATGCAACATTTCGAGTATGAAATGCATACAGGACTGTCCAAGTCTTTGGCAGCCGGTATTAACTGTCTGTTGTCTAGTCCTCTTGGCAGCAGTATGCACCATATAACATGGAATAGGGACCAATAAACAGTGGTGGACAGTACAAAGTCAATGTATTCTGGGGGTGTGTTTACTTTAGCTCCACTACATTTTAAAGTCTAATATCTGACTGTTTACTCCACTACATTATGGCCAAATATCTCCTTCCTTTTGGCTTATGTGAGCATATAAATGTAACATGTCCGAACAAGAGAAGAAGCTCAAAGCGAGCCCACCAGTCAGGCTTCAGTGGCCTCTTTGGTTTGAGCTTGTTTTGAGCTGTTGGACAGAGCTTGGTTCTAGCTAATGGAACCTGTTCTCCTTCAGTGTTCTGTGTTTATGATCATTTGAATAGACGTCAGTGTCAGACTAATTAATGAGCTTCTATTAAAGACTGGTGGACTGAGAGACACTAGAGTCTCTTCACCTACACTGAGCTGATTAAGAGTCTTGTTCCAGAAATGATAATAGGACATTAGAGCAATAATAAATCATGCTCCTGTTACTCTCCATACTTAAGTACATTTGAAGGTAAATACTTTAGTACTGTTACTCCAGTGGAGGTCTAAAAGGAGGAACTTCTACTGGAGGAGTATTTTACCTTGGGGATCTCTACTGTAACTCAAGTTCAAGTTTCAAGTTTGTCATTTGCACAGAATGTCAATGTGTGGTCAGGCACAGGTTAATACTCTACAGCAGGGCAGCATTAATATACATACTAATTAAACATACTAAATAAAAGAGATATAAAGGCGATACATTAAATAAATACAAAATACTATATATATATATGTAATTTATTTTTTTTTGTATTTGTGTAATATGTCTGTTGTTTAAAGTGACTTGATATTGTCCATATAAGTAGTAATAATAATAATAACAACAACAACAACAACAACAATAATAATAATTATATTTAATAATAATAATAATAACAATAAAGTGTCAGAGTGCAGTGGTATGTTGGTGAAAGCCTCACAGCTTGTTTAGGGACCTCATAGCCTGTGGGTAGAAACTTCTCAACTACGTGGCTTCTGTACTTCCTCCACCCCAGTGCAAATAAAGATAAACATGTTTGGTTTCTGACTTCTCTCTGGTGATTCCAGTCGTTGTATGCATTTGTCAAAACCCATCAGCTGCTCCTGATTTAATTTGGACTGATTAAATACTGGGCTTCTTCACATATGATATCATATCATTATTTGTTCCAATGTTAGTTTTTATTATATTAATACATGCTTTTTGCCTTAATAAATAGCTTTCTGATGGGTTTTTGCACAGTTATGTATTTTACTCAGTTTACTGCCAGTTATTATTACTGATCTAAATTTGCACCAAGAAAAAGAAGAAGCATGTCCAAATGTGATTGGTGGTCTGAAAGAACAGTCACTCTAGAGCAGTGCACTCGTCGGTAGACAAAACAGGAAACTGGAATAATTAAGAAAGGAAATACGAACTTCATCAAATATTGTCCTAACACTTCTGTTATCTCCCTCCCACGTTCCCGCAACGGTCACATGTGTTTGTCTTGGGTGATTAAACAAATGCTGTAAAACGGACGTGCTTTCTCTGCTGGGCCGATAACCTTGCAGGAATGGCCAAACACGTTTGAGCGTTTCTCAGTTTGTGTTTCTTTTTTTTCATTTGATCCATATAACCATCAGAAGGTTTATCTTAGACATACAGTGTTTGATTCGACAGCTTTAGGACGAGGATCAAATAACCCCTTTGACAGAAATTAATTTCTCTTAATCAGCGTGGTCCCTCCACCCCTTGTTTTAATGATCGAATATTACACCTAACAAAATGTCACCCATATGTCAGAAAGTCTAGAAAATGTCAGAACCATAACAGTGTGAAACATAGAGCAGCTACGGATGGCGCTAAAGCAACTGAGCCAGAACCAGAACCCGAGTGAAACCCCAGACGTTTAGCCCCCCAAAGTACAACTGGAATTAAAGCCATCAGAGTGGAGCAACTTTCATACAGTATCTCCTAATAGATAACAAAACAGGCTATTCCATAAGTCTGCACAATATTGGAATAAACTGACATTGCAAATTATGCAAATTTATTTCTGTGGTATAATACACTCATCATCTAAAGAACAGCTGCACCCAGAAGGAAGTGAGGGATTGCAGTGCTGTTGGGAAGGAAGATAAAGGTTACCAGGGTCAATAAATGATGATACATTTAGACTGATATGATCAATATTTATTGAGCTACACATACAGAAGTAGTGTCTCTCAGTATGGCGTCGGGCCACCATGTTTGCTAACACAGCATAGAGGTTCCTAATGGTGTCCTCTGATAATCCATCCCATGCAACTTGAATATTCTCACACAGTTCCTGCAGATGGTGCAGTAGGGGTGGAGGTGGAGTGACACCAGACCTTCTGGACGTGTGGCGTGTGACAACAAACCGTTCATCTTGGCGCTGACCACGGTGTCTCCACACACGGATTCGTTGGTCGTCTCCACCAAGACAAAAGCAGGACTGATGACGACCTGTTGCCATTCTGAGTCACTCCATGACAGTCTGGCACAAAACCATTGCACTCTTTGGCGACTCTGACGTGGTGTTAAGGGCAGTTGTTGTAACAGTCTGCAGGCATGTAGTCCTGCATAGTGTCGGCGTCTGCCAATGGAGCTGGCACTAACAGGATGACTCATGGAGGGCATCACTGCTGACTGAATATCCGCAATCGTGGCTGTTGGGTCAGTCAGGTACAGCGATAAGGCCCATTCTTGCTTGTCACAATGAAACTTGAATCATTTGCAAGTTTCATTTCTGTCGGTTGATTCCTTCTGGGTGCAGCTATTTGTGCTACTATTATTCTGATGATGAGTGTATGTATAGTATATTGCGATATGATGTAAACGGTTTCAGTTCACCAAACACAAAAGCAGGTGAGTGTTAAGACTACTCTTCTCTGTGAATCCGTGATGCAGGTTTCTCTTTTGTATCCAGCAGCAAAAAAGTTGTAAAATTACATGTTTAATTTAATTTGTTACTTAACACTGCATGTCCTGCAGTGTGAGTATTGCTCATGTGCACATTGCAGTGATGATGCTGAATCGATATATTGTGCAGCCCTACTATTCCATCTGACCCATTAATCAAACTGCAGAGATAAAGCTATACAGTATTCTAATTACTGATAAATATTGTCATTTATATTCAAATTCTAATTATTTAAAGTATTCTAATGAGGTTATTGCATTTAATTCTGTGTTCTCATATTCATTTGATAATTCCATTTATTAATTCTGACGGGCTGCATCTACCACATCACGAATGAATCCACAAAGCAAATTCAACAGTTCCCTTAAACTACAGTAATAGCTAATAATTAAATTATAGCTAAACTATATGACCACCTTGCAACAACTGAGTTCTGTATTACTGCTAAATAACCATGGCGCTGTTATGGTAATAATACATGACTGCAACACTGCTCTCATGGACCACTGAGTGTATTGATAGCTAACAAGCTAAAAAGCTACTCCTTTAATATCACAGGGTTTATAAAGTACTTGCTATATCACTGGTTTTCAGCCTGCTGTTAGGGGACATATTTTTATTGCAATATGCAGACATTTAAGTATTTCTTTAAATATGACAAATTATTTGTACAAACGTCACATTTAATTTGCCTATCTGTAAATACAAATCACTGTGTTTTCATCAGCTTAGAATGAGCCCTTCATGTCTACATGGGAGCGGGTCGTTGTCGTCTAACTGTAGCCCAAAATGGACAAACCACACACTGGCCGTAGAGAGTGACTTTCATGTGTATACGTTGAAGCCGCAGCTTGAATTTGCGATTGAGATTGAGATTATCCCGCTGCCTGTGGTTTCAGTACCTCTGCTGGACAGTGGAACAATATTACTGGAAAGCTTATGCATATTAATAGCCTATAAAACCAGTAGTAGCCACATTTTAATTCCCCCTCGTTATTCATTATTAATGTAGATATTAGTCTAAATAGCAGACTCAGTGACAGACACTACCACTTGAACGTTCGTTTGGGGACATGTCCATGCCCATATATATATATATATACATGTATATACATATATATATATATATATGTAGTATATGTATATAAACTCACCAGGCAAAATAACCAGTAACAGCTGTGATTGGATTTGGCATGGACTGGACAAGTTTCTGGATGTAGGCCACATCAGTGTTCAGACACTCTTGCATCAAAGAATTGGGCAGTTGGGTCAGATTTGGTGGATGCCTTCCCTGGCACAATTCCGAGGAGAACTTCCTGTAGACTAGGATTAACAGGAAGATGCTGGTAGACCTGTTTGACCGGTACACTTCCATACACCTGCAGATTCAGCTACTTCCTTCACACTATGGTCTATGGCACACACAAATGCATCAGTCACTCCTTTTAGCCAATCATTAACCTCTGCTTTGGAGCCATTTACCACACATGGAATGAGACATTCACTGCACTGTACCACCTCTTCCCAATCTATGGATCCCGTCACTCACACCCTGCAGGTATTTATAGCAGGTATTTAGTGGCGCTGGAGCACCTGCCGGAAGACGTGGAAAGAAGAAGAAGAAGAATCCTTGTTTACGTGCCCAACTGTGGTGCAGATTTACCAGTATCTCTGTATATAAAATACTAGGTAGGATATTTTGATGTCTTATGAAATATACTACCAGCTAGGGCTGAAAGATGAATGGATTTTATGTTGAAATCTCAATTTAAAAGACTGCAATATTCATATCACAAGAGCTGCAAATTTTTAATTATAGGCCAACTTATCAAAACTGTGTGGGGAATGTTAACATACTATCAGTGCTTGTAAACTGCCTGTAGATGAGTTAGACCAATCAGAGACAGTCAAACAACTACATGCTATGACATCACAACCACAGCTAGCTGAGAAAGTGGATGCTCTGGTCTTACTGACCAAGTAACAGGCCTGGACCTTTCAGTTCCCAGAACATAAGAATCGCAATTAGATATCCACCCCAAGTTCAGTTCAGTCCCACTACCAGCATTAACATCAGCTTCTTAATCACCAGCTAAATGTATGAACCTTCTCGTTCCACCTTAAATTGATTCAGAATGTAACCACAGCAACATTTAAGGTGGAATGGGAAAATTCAAAGAAGAAGCTAATTAGATATTGTTTCCAGCATTAAAGGAATAAATAGGATGCTTGAATGGTCTGAATCAGCTTATCAGTGGGATATAGCAACATAAAGCCGAATCTGAACTGGACTGTGTGGTGAGCTGGACTACAGATCCAAAGACAACAAGAAGTGTATTCAGTTACTGCTGAATTAGTTTTAGACCATGCTGTATTTAAATGTAGCAGTTAATTGCTAGTCTTTGTTTGCCTTTTGGATTGTATTCAATTAGCATAACCCCCTTTGGGCACAATGAAGATCCAGGCTTTATTCTCCATTCACAAATTACACTAACTCCATATCAGTTTGCCTATTTGCATTTTTCTCCATCATAGTCTATTGGCTAAGTCTTCATGAATCAAATATGAGGACTGTGTTTGAATTGTGCCATATGCTGTGGAATTAAGAGGTTTCATTTCAGGCCGAGTTCTTTGCTCTGAGGAATCTTAATTTGCTTGCTCAAGTAAACTTCCTTTTGATGAACCTCATTTTCCTTTAGAAGTTATTCATACAGTGTGGGTATAGTTTAGTGCACAATCAGGAGAGGAAACCAGCAGGAGAATGACTTTTATAGCATCTCAAACTCTACAGTTTCCATGTAGCTTGGGTTTTATCATCGTCTGCGGCTTCACACGAGGACATCACATTCCTGCCTCTCTGTGCTTTACTGTACCAACTTAGAACTGATGCTTTTGAGTAAAGAGAGATTATCCCGCTGCCTGTGGTTTCAGTACCTCTGCTGGACAGTGGAACAATATTACTGGAAAGCTTATGCATATTAATAGCCTATAAAACCAGTAGTAGCCACATTTTAATTCCCCCTCGTTATTCATTATTAATGTAGATATTAGTCTAAATAGCAGACTCAGTGACAGACACTACCACTTGAACGTTCGTTTGGGGACATGTCCATATATATATATATATATGTGTATATGTGTATGTATATATATATATATATATATATATATATAT
>CM067482.1:4241249-4257707 GCA_034552555.1 Semaprochilodus insignis | reverse complement strand
GGGTGTGCCCCTGCAAAGTGTCTCTCAGAAAGCACCACATACCTATGTAAGAAGGACACTCATTGTTGCTATTGTTGTTGATGCTGTAGCTGGTATTAGTGTAGTTGTGCTACTTAGAGTAAACTGGAGGGTGGGCTTTACAGTAGCTGGAAGTCTCCCCTCCTGAATTGTTATGTCCCCTCATGTTACCCCCCTCTTTGTGTTGTGTGTTGGGGTTAGTGCTGGGCTGAGTGTTTCTTGTTCTGTTGAAGTCTGCCTATTCAAAATAAAAGCGTTTACCTAAAGACCCTATATTTCCTGCATCCTTGTCTGTGCTAAACATCGAATATATGCACATGTTGTACTACTACTGGAAATAAATATATCACACAGTTGCACAATTATTACCAAATCAAGTAAAATGAAGAACAGTGATCAGGTTGATGTAGATGATGTGTATCCAGTGGGGGGTCTGCAACCTGTTGTAAACAGTGATGTATACTATTTACACCCAGCTGTGAAATAGCAATATATCCACCCATATTTTACTCACAATAGAACATATAACACATATCAGATGTTAAAGGTGAGGCATTTTACCATTTAATAAAAATTATTAACTCCTTTAAAACTTGATGGCAGCAACACATCTCAAAAACGTAGGCACAGGGCCATTGTCTACCATTGTGTAGCATCCCCTCTTCTTTTAACACCAGTCTGCAAACAGTTTTGGGAGGGGAATGCTGTCCCATTCTTGTCTGTAGGGTTGTAGCTGCTCAACAGTTCTGGGTCTTCTTTGCTGGATTTTTTGTTGGAAGATACTTTGTGACAATGTCTTCTATCAAAAGCAGTATTATAATACATTTTAATTTAATTATCAGCGGCAGCACTGGTGTGGAATCTACTGAATACTACTTTTTAGTCCTATGTCAGCCTGTGGACTACCCCAGTATATAACTGATAACATGTCCAGGATGGTACACCAATGAATTAATGTTTATCTTCAAACTGAGCATTTTATTCTCAAATATGAGGACATCTGTCCCACCATTCAGCCCTGCGTTCACTCTCCGGTACAGTTTCACTCTCATTTTTGGATTGGTTACCTTGTTAAACATGACAGATGCTGAGCGAAGCTTTTTAGCTGAAGCTGAACATACATAAACTTGATACAGTGAAACTCTGTTGAGTCTGTTTGGTCTATTTAGGAACAGACAGTAACGTTAGCCACTGTTTACCACATGGCTGAAAGCTGTTTAACACTACTACTTAAGTTTATTCATTACCCAACACAGAAGGGTTGGGTAACTGTCCATTAAAAATCTCTCACCATGTAATGGAATGAGAACGTACTTTAATACGTCATAAATTATACAATAAAGACAGAAGCAATTATCTCCACTGAGGCAGGAAGAGGTTTGGTAGCTGTACCACACACTCTTATTTTATTTACAGTTTCGTTTAATGGAATTTGGCAGATGCTCTTTTCCAGAATGACCGACATTTGGTTGTGTTTTGTTAAGAGTCTTATTGGTAAAGCTCAGGGTAGTTGCCCAGGCACGTCAGTCTACCCAAGACACCAACCTAACTACATTTCACATAGTAATTGAAGCTTAGGGGGATCACAAACCATAAAGGCATGTTAATCAACATATATCCACAAGGGGCCATCGGTACTGTTTGAAACATGACTTTAAAGATGACTTTTAAGTTAGCTTAAAACCGTTCCCAAATGGAGAAAATACCATTTTTGTCAAAAACACTCCAAACAACAGTACAATTTTCCCAATGTAAGTAAACTAGACGGAATGATAGGCCGGTGAAAGGCTAATTAGTCTTTACCATGGCAAAGCTACTGGAAGCCTCATTTACAGCTCTTAAAATTTAAATACATCTTGTAAAACCAAATAAACATCTCAAGAAAAATAAACAACAGCTGTTAACACTTTAAATCTTCAAAAATATGCTTCACAAAACACAAAAAGCAGCCAAAACCTCCCTAGTTCCCAGATGAACTCAATCCCCTAGAGTTAGCACACATTTCACTTGGTTTAAACTAAGACAAATTTCGTCTATCAACAAGGCAATATAAAACCATCATGACGTCCTACACAGGGCTGTTTCCTGATTTCTGGGCTGTTAGTGCACTTTAAACATTTGCCTACCTGTAAAAAAGCAGGAGAAATGAAGACAGCAGAAGACAGCTGCGTTTCTATCGATATCTCTTCTCGGATAAGTCGAAACGAGGCACAACTACCACGACCTCCTGTGCAAGAGTGCCCTCTAGCGGTAGCAGCTGGTAAGAATTCAACAGGGATTAAGCGTTTAAACTTGAATAAACAAAATAAGTAGTGAGGAAAAACAAAAGTAGTGTGAGGAGCTTCATCACTTCATTCAGAAGCTGTTTCTCAGTCTGCTTGTTTTTGTACGGTTAGCCCTGTACTGCTTGCCAGGTGCAGGCAGTGTCCAGGATGTGCTGAGTCTGTGAGTCTCTGCTAATATATTGTCCAGGTCGGGAAGGTCAGTCCCAATGATCCGTTCACCGCCCTGCCCATGCGATGCAGATCCTTCCTCTCTGTGACTGTGCAGCTGGAATACCACATGATCATACAGTGAGAGAAGATACTTAGTCTTTTAAAGCACTTCATGGCTATCTGTGTTAGTGCCACTGGTCGATAGTTGTTCAGTCGTTCATTTCACAGCAGATTTATTCGGAACCAAGATGACTATAGAGGTTTTAATGCATGTTGGGACAACTGCTTGTTTTAGCGAGAGGTTGAATATGTTTGTGAAGACGCCCCGTTAGTTGGTTAGCACAGATCTTCAGTGTCAGACTCCATCTGGACTTGCCGCTTTGTTGACATCCAATCATTGCAGGATGGATCTCACCTAATGACGCTTTAGAATCAGTGTCTGTTTCCCAACAGGTGGTGCGCTGGAATAGGCTTCTCTGTTTGGATATCAAACTGTATTTCATCAAATCTGCTAAAATTTTTAACGCATCTGAAAGGTACCTCTGAGTGAGGTAAACCGCTTATACCTTTTTGGCTGACGGTTTGCCAGTCTGAATCATTGCCCTGATGNAAAATTTTTAACGCATCTGAAAGGTACCTCTGAGTGAGGTAAACCGCTTATACCTTTTTGGCTGACGGTTTGCCAGTCTGAATCATTGCCCTGATGAGCGTGCTTAGGTAGAAGATGTGAGGGGCTCTGGGGGGGCTCACACACAAGGGCTCGCTTTCCACTCTGTTTATTCTTAAACTAGTTTTGAAATGCGTTATTCTTTGCTCGTAATGGTTGGCTGCAGATTTCATAAGCTGAACATATAAAAATAAGAAGAAATGAGCAGTTTAACCCACTCTGCTGCAGATGGCAAGCACTGTACATTTACCGTGGCTCAGTTAGCTAAAGCATGTGGCTGAACAATAACTCAACAAAAGTAGTGTCCAGACCAAAATAGTAGGCTGACCTAAACACTATATGTTCATATGACCTATTAGAACAATATGTTAGACCTTTGGCTCGACATAGACTAAATTATCACAGGTAAATGCTGAATTACAGCAGCTACATACCATCCCTCTCCGAGCTCTCACTCGTCTGACGGAGGTACGGCAGCAGCAGAGGGATACAACCTACAGTGACATCATCACAAGAAAAGAAAAGGCTCCAAAAACTAGTAATTTTAACCTCTTTTATGAAATTATAATTCACTTTTTAACTTTTTAACCCTTTTTACAGAATAATTTAGATGAAACTCTACATTTTACAAACTGCACAAATATCTGCAATCCCTCAATTAATGGTTAAGCGTTTTAGAGTGAAACCCTCAGACACCCAAGCAGTTTAGTCTATATAAAATCCAATTAGTCATATTTGTCAAACAGATTACAGCAGCACAGATGTCTGACAGAGTAACCCCCTACTGCCAACATGTCATACTCATGTAGAGATCATGTGGAGAGCATCAGATAAAATTAAATGTGTATACTTTCCAGACTGTAAAGGAGGAACTAGAAACATTAAAACAGAAAAAAAAAAAAAAAACGTTGTGCACACACTGCACAGGAAGGAGCTAACACTTCTTTTTTTCTTGTGGTCTTGACCAGTATAGTCTGACGACATATTAGTCTTTGCGAGCATAGTGAGCCTGCACTTAATATTCCTTATTAAACATGTTAAAAATGCCTAAGTAAGAAGAAGTGCCACTGTAAGTTCTCAAAGAAAGAGTTTAGTCCATGCATTCTTGCTCTGAGTTTCAGTAAGTCCGTCTTTTTGACATGCTTGGATAGTTCATGTGTATGCAAAGTAAATGGCGGCAATCTACTCAGAAGTCAAATTTAAGAAGACGGGGGCGAGAGAGACAGGACATGGTGAACCTTCCCAAAGTGAGTATTGTTTTTCTTTTGTCCTTCAATGTCTGCAAAGACGTATACAGGGCAAGAATAACAGGGAGGTATCTGTTGTATTATTCCGTCTGTCATATGATAGATACTGTCATGCATGGTGTTGAGCTTGTGCTGCTGATTTGTATTCCTAAAGTGCAGTTTATCTTTGTGTTGTATCACTGAAAAGTAGAACTCAGAGAGTCCCAGACATTACATGCAGTATGAAGATTGAACTGTCAGGAAATAGCTAGATATGAGACAATGTTACTGATTCCATTACTGTTCATACAATACATGGAATTCTCTGTCCATGTTGTGGTATGAGCTGGGTCTCAGTGGCTGTGAGAGGGGTGGGCTGTGTTAGGTGAGAAAGGTGGGTTGTGTTATGTGAGAAAGCTCGACGCTTGTTCTTTGTGTGGTGCCAAAAAAGAAACTAGAGATGCAACCCTTACACTGTTAAAGAACCTTTAGGCACTTTCACAATCTTGTTGGTTTTTTAACTGTGTAAGGGTTTCCCTAGAACCTTTACATTTTTATAAGTTCTTTACACTCACATGTCTTCATCTTCTGAAGAACCATATAATCTTTACAGCCAAATCTGTAAATCTGTGTGAGTGGGGTCAATACACAATTGTACATTTCCCATTGTTTCCCATCGTTATTGGCTACTCTGATGGCATTACTCAAAGAACCCTTTGTGGCAGGTTTATTTTTAAAAATGTTGACCCCAGTTGGGTGCAGCCATATTAACCCAGCTTATTTTAGTATTCCTCAATTGACTTCCATTTTTATTTATTTGTTACTAAGGCTGTGAATGGACTGGCCCATCCAAATACTTTGGATGTGCTTTGTAAATAAACTATCTAGGCATCTGAGACCAGACAGTTTTTCAGAGCCATTGTTTAAACAAGCTTTGTATTTGGCATTTTAGAATGTCGATAACAGCCTTCAGAAAGCGAAGCACCATGATCGGACCGTCTGTAGGGTCAGATATCTCCAGTCCCTGGCCACCTACAGATGTGGAACTACTGCCCATCCTGTGTGGCCTGATTCTGCTGCTTTATCTGTCTTGACTTGGTGCCCACTGCTTGCCTGCATTTCTGACCAGTTTAGCTATAATGGAGCTTCATGCTGTCCTATGCTATGTGGAGGCTTCGCCTGCATCCCGCTGACCCCTCTGAAGATACTGTTTTTTAATCACTGACTTTTCTTACTTTCCTTTCCAAACTAATCAGACATTTCTTTCTCTGCCCCACACAGGAATTATTCTTGCTAATAGATCATCATGGTATGCTTAAAGCAGAGGTAATAGATATAGGGTTTTTACTGTGAAAACTACTTACAGTAGTCACTGGTTTCTCTGGTAACAGTGGCTATTTTTGTTCTTAGACTTTCAAATCTTTTCCTCATTGTTACCTTCATAGCACTCTAACAGTTAGTGATTATTCTATATTTAATATAGCAAAAAACTGTAAATCAGGTTCTTTTTACATTGCTTGTTTTGCTATCCAGTGTCGACCCGAGTTCTCCTTTTGAGTTTTGGTTCCTCTTGATGTTTCTTCCTCTTGTTCCTCTCGAGGTTTCTTCCTCTTGCTCTAAGGGAGTTTTTCCTTGTTACTATTGTCCTTGGCATGGTCACTGGGGGCTTGGACTCAGATTCTCTGTAAAGCTGCTTTGTGGCCACATCTGTTGTAAAAGGCATTATAAATAAACTTGACTTGACTTTCCTCAACTGATGAGAGAACTGCCACTGAGAAACATCACTGATGACACTGTACATTCTAAAGACTGTTGCACAATCAGAATCAGTAATGAGATTAATTGAGCTAATCTGTGAATTAATGTAAGACCTTCTGTTGTTTTTTCAGCTCTGGAAGTAAAGGAGGATGTAACCTACTCCACTTTGAAGTTCTCTACACAGGGTGAGTCTATGTAACTATGTAATATATTCTTGGTCAGTTTAAGTCACTGGTGTTGAGTCATGCAGTTTGTTAGACAGACACCAGATCCACTGCTTCTAGTTTTCCAACTACAAGACTAAACTAAAGGCATTTTGGAAGTTCAGATGCAGTGTAGAACATGTAGTGGTAGTATGAGCTGAAAGACCCAGCACCACGTAACAGTGGTAGGACTATCATAGGACTGAGGAACAAGGAGGAGAGGGTAGGTGGGATTGCAAAAAAAAAAAAAAAAAAATGATATGAATGTATAGGATGTTAGATGTAAGGATTGTGGTTCAGGCATGATCCTCCTCAAAAAGTTAAGTTATTTCATAACTGCATAATGTTAACACCACAAAAAACTAAATATACAGTGGGGCAAAAAAGTATTTAGTCAACCACTGATTGTGCAAGTTCTCCTGCTTAGAAAGATGAGAGAGGTCTGTAATTTTCATCATAGGTACACTTCAACTATGAAAGACAAAATGAGAAAAAAAACCCAGGAAATCACATTGTAGGATTTTTAAATAATTTATTTGTAAATTGTTTGGGTTTCAGCTGTTTCATAGCACATAAGACCACCGCTGACCAGACATCATGGTGGACCATTCAGCGATTACACTGAAATGGTAGTGTGTTGTACTACAACTAATGTATCAGGTACAGCAATGTTGTTGAGCTTTTTAAAGACTGGGCATTGATGCTGTTAACCCAGAAGTGACACTGACGTTTATAAAACCCAACAACATGGCTCCTCTTAATACACACATACCAGCACCACACCCGCTAACACACTACTACCGTGTCAGTGTCACCGCTATGCGGACAATGATCCACCACCAGCTAAGCAGTGCGAATACGGTGGCCCCTTTCCACTGAATAGAGTTGGGTTACACTTACTGGATTATGACTGTTGTAAATGTATAAAAATGGACAGTTTGTTATTTTTAATGGCTGTTTGAGGGATTTGAGAACTTTTGTTCCCCATTCTCCTCCAGAAACTTACATGCACATACATTACTGTGTTCCCCCTATTCTACTGCACACTAAGTCACGAAAAACCCAGTTTAAGACACCAGAAGTAAATTAAACTACTTCATGTTTTTTCAGCTGCTGCAAAAAAGGAGGATGTCACCTACTCCAATGTGAGCGTTCCTAAAAAGGGTGAGTCTATGTAGTTGTTCACCCGTCTTTGTGGTCAATTCTTAGCTCATATACCTTACATAGACACCTTATATATGGTATACCTTATATGGACACGGTAGAATGGGTTGTACTGAAGGGCTCAGTGGCTTGTAATGAGCCAGTGTCTTGAGATGGCACATTTGCCACAAGTGCATTTGTGAAATATCTGCCGTGCAAAATCTGCAGACCAACTGTTAGTGCTATTACTGTGAAAATGAAACATCTAAGTGCAAAAACAGCCATATGGTGCAGAGTCCTGAAGCACATAGCAAATACAAATTGTCTGTCCTCTGTTGCATCACTCACTACAGAGTTTAAATCATCCTCTGGAAGCAACATCAGCATGAGAACTGTGTCAGAAACTTATTGAAATGTGTTTCCATGGTCGTGCAGCTGTGCATTAGCCAAAGATCACCATGTTCAAGTACCGTCTGGAGAGGTGTTGTCATGCTTCCAGGCTCATTCTATGTCTCCACTGCTCCTCCAAACTCCAACTCCCAGAGTACACTGCTCGGTGATGTCACAGTCACGTGCTCACCAGCAGCCAATCACACCTCACATTCCCCACACGTCTTCCCCGGGGTTCTAACCACACACACCTGTACCTCATCAGTCCTCTCAGTATATACACACCTTCCCTCCAGCTGCCTCTTTAGTGTCGTAGTGTCAGCATTGTTTGACTACTGAGCGATCTTTGAAATTGATTCCTGTGTTTGGTGCTTTGACCTTTTGCTCTGTTTCCTGTTTTTTTGCCTTTTGTCTCTGCCCTTGGAAAGTTTGCCTGATCCAATTGCTTATTTGGTTTCCACTTGGACTGTCTTTAGGTTTTGGCCCTGTCTCTCCCTGATTGGTACGTTTGGCCGTTTTTCTGTTTTGCTGTCTACACGTACTGCCCTGTGCTACAGCTCTGTTTGCCTTTTAACTCTGCACACGTCGGGTCGGTCTGCCTGGCGTTACAGGTGTTTAGCATGCCACCACTGGACTCTGAAGCAATGGAAACATGTTCCCTGGAGTTATGAATTACACTAATTACATGCCATAAAGATAGTTTGATGAGTTTGGTGTAGAGGCCTAACCACTGAAAATGCTCTCGGAGAACTGATTAAAAGCCATGCCTGCATAAATGTATACTGAGATGTCATTTTATCAGGTAGCATGTAGATGCACTTTGCACAGTATATCATCCCCTATCTACCCTGTCCATCAGCCACTGTGTCAATCTAACATGTCACACCATGAGCAGATATTACTTTGGTGGAGCACTGCATTGACACTAACATTGCTAGGAGATCTTTTGTGTGCAGTTACTAGAGATGGAATTACATTTACTCTCATTACAGTACTTGGGTACTTAAAGTAATAGTATTTTTACTCGGATTTAGTTCATAAACTCTCCACTTTTCTCTGGCACAACAGTATTACAGTCTTTGGCGACGCTGACGTGGTGTTAAGGGCAGTCGCCCTGTGCATGTAGTCCTGTATCGTGCAGCCATCTGCTAATGGTGCTGGCTCTAATAGGACTCATGGAGAGCATCACTACTTACTCAATGTCAGCAATCATGACTGTAGGGTCATTCCACGCATGTTGGACAGTCTGTCGATTTTCTCTCTCTCTGTGTTTAGTGTAGGTCTCCCAGATTCATCATGTCGCTAGTGCATGCCTTCTGTCCACTGCCGGCAACAGTGTGCTATAATATTAGACCATCCTGCTTCTTGGAGCACTACAATACGATCCTCTCAAACTCTTCCAACTGCTCGAATTGCTTTCAGACTCTTCTCCAGGGCATACTTTACTTGCAAAATCCAACACAACAGCACGAATCGGAATGGAAAGCGCATGCCACAGGACAACCTTACATAGTCATTATAGTGTTATATACGTTATAAATACTTCTGTGTTTATTTAACAATTTATGTGTCTGGGCCTCTGGGCCTGGGAGCCGGGCGAGACAGGTGGCAGTGGTGGAATACCTCCGCTAGGGCCGGATCCAGCACATTGGCCGCAGGCACCCAGCTACGATCCTCAGGCCCAAAGCCCTCCCAGTCGACCAGGTACTGGAGGGTCCAACCTCTCCTTCTGGAGTCCAGGAGCCTGTGGAATGCATAAACAGGAGAACCTTCAACAGTGATGGGTGAAGGGGGTGTGGCATCGGGCAGAGCCTCGTCCAGAGGACCAGGGATCACAGGCTTAAGTAACGAAACGTGAAAGGATGGACATACACGATACTGAGAAGGCAAAGCTAGCTTATAAGTAACGTCATTGATTTTACTTACGATCTTGGACGGGCCTATATATTTCGGGTTAAGCTTTTTGCATCCCTCAGGTAACCTGAAATCCCTGGTCTCCCGGGGAGTATACAGGGGTGCTACCTCGGTGTTTATCCGCCTGTTGTTTCTGCTGTTGGATGACTGCCTCGATGCACTGGTGAGTCTGTTCCCAGACCTCCTCACTCCTTCTCATCCAGTGATCCACAGCAGGCACGTCCGATGACTGGGGGTATGTGACCACAGACAATTTGGAACGGGCAACGGCAGCGATTTCCCAGCGTGGGGTTTTACACATCGAACAAACGATACAAGATTATATGAAGCGATGAATGTCGGGGCACATACTCTCCCACCAGTATCGCCCGGAGAGGAGGTGGAAGGTTATGTTCTCACCAGGGTGGCCAGTGGTGAGAGAAGTATGCGCCCAAGTAATGAGTCTATCGCAAAACCGCGCCGGGACATACAACCTCCCAGGTGGACATGACTCCAGAACACTGCTCTCCAAATTGGCCTGCTCAATGTCTGCGTCGACCTCCCACCGAATAGGGGCTAGAAATACAGTGGGCTCGAGAATAGACTTGGGACTGGACTTCTTACTGGGTTCACATTCGAACATACAAGACAATGCATCTGCCTTGGTGTTTCGTGTACCGGGGCGATGGGTTATATGAAAATTAAAACGTGTGAAAAACAACAACCAGCAAGCTTGACGGGAGTTAGCAGACCTCAAATACTCCAAGTTCTTGTGGTCTGTTAAAACCAGGAACGAGTGTTGGGCGCCCTCCAACCAATGATGCCATTCCTCGAACGCCAACTTAACCACCAGAAGTTCCTTGTCTCCTATGCCATAATTGTGTTCGGCAGGAGTGAGGGGTCTCAATTTGGGAGGTTCACCGCTGCACTGTGATAGAACCATGCATTGGAGTAGGTGTCAGAGATGTGAGCAGGGCCACTACAGCGCTGTAATTGTAAATAAAGCGTCGATAGAAATTGGTGAAACCAAGGAACCTCTGTAGCTCACGAACAGTATGAGGAATGGGTCAATTAACCACAGCCTCTACTTTATGGTCATCCATGATGACACCTTCAGGGCTAATGACATAACCCAGGAAGGAGATAGACCATAAGTCTTGTTCTGGAAAGTACTCCATACTGCGGTAGCCCAGTCCGATGCCTTGCCCGTAAGGCGAGAGATAACAAAGGATATCTGAGCGCTGTCAGAACTCGGAGGAGAATTTGCAAAAAAATAGAGCACTGAAGAAGAAATCCTCAGCATTGGTTTGGAGCTCCGTCAAATTTGTCTGGCTTACTCACTGAAATTGAGCCAGCGGTATGCGAGGCAGTGAGTTGAGCTAACTTACCAGTGATACCGCTGAGATTTGCAGATATCTGCGCTAGTTGGGCCTGCTGACCAGTTTGCTGTTGTGGTAAGCTACTAACCGACTCCGTAAGGGAGCTAAACATTTGGTGATGCTCCCCAATCAAATGGCCCTGAGTACTAAAGACCTGTTGCAGGTCCTTTGGCTCAGCCATCGCAGTAGCGGCAAAGTTTTTTGTCAGATACAAAGAACTGGGCGCGACGCTTGCTGAGCCAATGTCCCAAGAGGTTTTAATAAACAGATCAGATGCTTTACACAACAACAAAGAACTGTACAGCAAGGCACGGGGACAAAACCAGGTCATAAACAAGGTGGGAAAGCAAGGGTCAGACACCGGAAAGACAGAGAGAGAAAGGCAGACTGGACAGGAGGAGAGAGCTGAGCCGTGAAACCAGGGAAGCAGAAATAGGGTCAAAATCCAGAGATCAGAAAACAAGCAGATGAGCCAAAAGGGACAAGCGAGAAGGAGAGGTCGAAGAGAAATACAAGGTTGATACCGAATAGACGAGAATAGCAGAATGGAAAGCTCAGAATTGCAATAAGAATTGGCAAAACTTCGCGACATGTGTGTGTGGGGGGGTTTATATACACTTCCTGCAGCTGGCAGCAAGCAATAGACTGGCGAGCTAGACCCAGGGGGATTGGCGGAGCGCGAGCATGTGGGTGTGACGTCATCGGTCTGTGCACTCTGGGAACTTGAGTCCACAGTAGCGGAGGCAGGCAGACCCACAGGCGTGACATTAGTTGTACTGTGCCACCCTAGGGTGGTCCAGTTCCACTGATAAACAGACATTGGTGAAACATAGAGGTTTGTGACTATGAAATATTTGAAATAAATATGGGCATTTTTGGACAATCTTTGGATAATTTCTTAGAAAGGATATTTTAAATTCTGAACACACTTTTATGGGTTTTCAAAAATGTAAAACTTTCTTGCAGCTGGCCAGCCTAGACCAGATGACTCTGCTCACTCCTCACTTGAACCAATGTCAGTGGTTGCAACGGCTGGACGGGCTAAAGAGAGACTACTGTGGATTTCTCTCTGTACTCTCCTCTTTGCTGCGTCCCTTGTCATCGGAGTGTTCTGTAAGAGTGTGTGTGTGTGTATATATATATATATATATATTATCAGTTAATTTGCTGAATTAATGCTGACAGTAAGCCTTGCCATTGACATTTCATATTCTTGTTATTCCTTTATGAACTGGTGTTACTATCTGGTGGTACAACATCCACTGTAACCTTTCCTCATTCAGTTTCTCTTGATTATGAAAACTGTGGATCTTCTGTTTCTGTTCCCCAGACATCACTGGCCACACCTCCCATAAAGAAAATATCACAGGTTAGTGTGTGGATGAGCAACAGTGTGATACGGCATATGGTATATAGAGGAATTTGTTCCATCTGAAATGCACTACACACATGGCATTACTTTTCCTTTGAAACACACAGAATATCTGGCAACATGAAAAGCAAAACCTCTATTACATATTTTTCAAATTATTTGACCTTATGTGCACTGGTTTGTCATAAATGAGTACAATCCACTGTGATATGAAATCAAGGCACAGCTGTATTGCTTTCCATGAAGTAGTGCTTCAGACATTCATGCCTCATTGAAATACAGCCATTACAGTAAAACGTTAAAATGTGTCACAATGAAAAGTAAAAGATCCACCAAACTGATTTAACATTGCTCGACTTCTAAAAGAAAAACAATACAATGTAATTAAAAGAGTGAAATGCTGAATTTATGTCAGAATTACCTTAAAATGCAATCACCTTACAACATTTCACTTTGCCTTGTTTTGAGTGTGTCCACACAGTGCATTATTCAGACCACACTGAAATGTAACCACAGTCCAATCCCAGTCCTCTACTGAGTTCGGGGTGCACACAGTGCATGTAAAGTACAACTGGAATGAGCTACCTGTTCTTTAACATGTTCATCATGCAATATAGCTGGAGAAGAGAGGCACATCATAAAGAGAGGCATATCATAAAATATCAGTTACACTGTAAAACATGAATGCAGCTATTAGTTATCTTAAAATGTTGAGTTCACTAAAATTATAATACGTTTATAGATTCTATATCAGTATAACTGGTGTATTACATTTAACATCTTATATGAAGTTCAATGAACTCACATTAATCTGAAGTTACTAACTTTTTAAGTCTAGAATTTGCATCATGTTTATAGTGTATCAGCTCATGTCAATGGCCCTAACTAGCTATAAGGGCACTGAGGTTTATTAACAAGGGAATTTTTAATGTATATCCCTTCCAGAGATTTAATGCAGAAATCAGCTGTTACTGGTCCTCATCTGACCTCAGAACTGTTTGGGCACAGACTGAACTGCCCACTGTATTTACTGCTGTATGAGATACTAATGCTAAAGCTCACAGTCTATTCTGAATCACTGTATATTAACAACTCTTCTAGAACTGAGAGAAAATCTTGCAGCACACCGGCTAACAGTCTATATGGGCAATAGCGTGCTCTGGTAGGGGCTCTGGAGTTACTGTCCCCCATAGAAATTAGATTTGCTGACATTAATCTGAGCTACACCTGTATTGTTAACATGGTGATGTGTTGTTCTGATTTCATAGAGAAAGATGAGCTCATTAAGCAGCTCCAGACAGAAAAGACAAACCTGACCAGTGGTGAGATATAACTTCTGCTATTAATAAATACCTAATACAAATCAACACACAAATCAGACGTATATTGGGAGATGTTCAGATTTGTACTGGATATAAAATGTCATCAGTTTATTTATTCCTCTTTTAGTGTTACTAACCTGATCTGTACTTGCATTAACATGGTGATGTGTTTGTTCTGATTTCATAGAGAAAGATGAGATCATTCAGCAGCTCCAGAGAGAAAAGACAAACCTGACCAGCAGCCTTCAGAGTGAGATCTACTTTACTTCTGCTACTGATAAATACATCTATTAGTTCATTCCTGTTTATTCAGTGTTTGTGCTCATTAATCTGAGCTACACTTGTATTAACATGTTGTGTTTTTCTGACTTTGTAGAGAAAGATGAGATCATTAAGCAGCTCCAGACAAACCTGAACAGCAGCATTCAGGGTGAGATATGACTTTACCTTCACTAATAATGAACATTTTATACAAATCAACAAACAAACTCAATGTATATTGGGAGATGTTTAGATTTGTACTGGAGATAAAATGTCATCTGTTTTTTTTAATTCCTGTTTGTTTAGTGTTCACTGACATTAATCTGAGCTACACTTGTATTAACATGATGTGTTGTTCTGATTTCATAGAGAAAGATGAGATCAATAAGCAGCTCCAGAAAGAAAAGAGTGGTGAGACATAACTTTAATAATACTTCTGAATCATTTCTGCAGTCTTCAGTGTTTACTGTTGTTTATCTGACCTTCACCTACATTAACATGTTAATATGACATCATGACTTTCCAGAGAGAGAGAAGCTCATTCAGCAGCTCCAAAAGGATAAACAGACCTGTGATCCTCAATGTAAGATCTTTACCTCTATATCAGTTACACCTTACATACAGCACACCAGACCTGTTATTCAGAAATGGACATGATGACGAGATTGTAAGATAGAAATCACATTAGTAATAATAACTCAATTCTGTTAAATGATGGTATAATAGATCATCTGTAGGTGTGGAGTGAACATAACAGTGAGGGTAAATGAATTCTAGACTTGGAGAACATTTGGGAAGAGGTTTAAAGTGTTTGTTATTATCTAGATATTACTTTAAACTGAAGTTTTAAAAAAGACATGACCATAAAGAAAACATACCTCATGCAGACATGTACTTTATCTGATCCCATCTCTCTTTATTATAATTGAATATTTATTTGGATTTAACACTGAGGATAAACATAGAGATGCAGTCTATATATCCAGTAGAAAGTAAATCATCATCATCTCTGAGAAATGTCTTAACACTGAAACTGTACTGATGCAGCTCCGTGTGTGGGTGATGCTTGTTGTGCTGAGGGCTGGAAGTACTTCAGTGGGAAGTGCTACTACTTTTCTACTGATGAGAAGACCTGGACTGAGAGTAGAGATGCTTGTGTGGCTGCAGGAGGACACTTGGTGATTATCAGCAGTACAGAGGAGCAGGTATGATGATCAAGTATCATGTGAGTGACTCTATAACTGACCACCTCCATCTCCATGGCTGCACACCTAGTAATAAAAGGACAGATAGTATTTTACATCAAACATAAATAAGTAAATAAATAAATAAAAGCTTGTTTCCTTTATATATATTTGTTCTTCACAGATTTAGGGAGTGCATGATTGTTTGTGCTGTGTGTTTGTTGCTTGTTTATATTTTCTGCTGTCAGTAATTCACTGTGACTTGTTTGTTGTTGATCTTTCTCCAGTGTCGTCACTAAGTGTGAATGTGCAGTGACAAATACCCCGTAAAGGACTGATATAAATTTACAGTAGTAATGTGCTGTATTCCTGCTGTAGATCACTGTAAGAATGGTGCATTCTGGGAGATCCAGCTTCTCATCAAAGTTGAACTGCAGGATTGTGCAGTAATGAAGTGTGATTAGTAAAGCATGCTGTGAAAGGTGTCGGTACTTTGTGCAGTTTTGAGCAGCTGGTTTCTGAATTTTGCAGTGACAGAGGAGCAGCTTCCCAGAATTCCTTGTTCTTTGTTAGTGTCTATTTACCTCCTCCTAATTTATTTATCTACAGTGTTTTGTAGTATTATAGCATGTTATTCCCTCCATAAATGTATGTCTGAATGTATTTACATGTTGTGTTATTCTGATCATGATGGTGTGTGTTTCAGTAACTAGTTGATCCTGTAATGTTATCATTAGTAGATATTTGATTCTGCAGTCTTTGTAGTGTTAATGACTGGTATCAGTAACTGCTGTAATGTGATGTTTAGTTCATAGTGTGATTGATAAACAGAACTATGATGTTTGGATAAATTACATGATCATAAGCTCATAAGCAGAGTAGTTTAGGGGGTGTGCCCCTGCAAAGTGTCTCTCAGAAAGCACCACATACCTATGTAAGAAGGACACTCATTGTTGCTATTGTTGTTGATGCTGTAGCTGGTATTAGTGTAGTTGTGCTACTTAGAGTAAACTGGAGGGTGGGCTTTACAGTAGCTGGAAGTCTCCCCTCCTGAATTGTTATGTCCCCTCATGTTACCCCCCTCTTTGTGTTGTGTGTTGGGGTTAGTGCTGGGCTGAGTGTTTCTTGTTCTGTTGAAGTCTGCCTATTCAAAATAAAAGCGTTTACCTAAAGACCCTATATTTCCTGCATCCTTGTCTGTGCTAAA
>CM067482.1:4196872-4240749 GCA_034552555.1 Semaprochilodus insignis | reverse complement strand
TCACTGTAATCAAACTAAACTGAATATACCTGCTGACCTCCTCACTGTAATCAGACTAAACTGAATATACCTGCTGACCTGCTCACTGTAATCAGATTAAACTGAATATACCTGCTGACCTCCTCACTGTAATCAGATTTAACTGAATATACCTGCTGACCTCCTCACTGCAATCAGGCTGAACTGAATATACCTGCTGACCTGCTCACTGTAATCAAACTAAACTGAATATACCTGCTGACCTCCTCACTGTAATCAGACTAAACTGAATATACCTGCTGACCTCCTCCCTGCAATCAGGCTGAACTGAATATACCTGCTGACCTGCTCACTGTAATCAGACTAAACTGAATATACCTGCTGACCTGCTCATTTCAATCAGACTAACTTGAACTGCTTTCTACTACCTGATTTATGAACTGAACTGCACATTATTTTCTCTTTAATGTAAATAGAAAATTAAAGTAGTTTTTAGTAAAATATCTGAGTAAAAGTACTATGACTTAATTAAAGTACTGAAGTACTGTAACAAGAGTAAATGTAATGTAATTCCATCTCTGGTAAGTGCACACGAAAGATCTTCTAGCAATGTTAGTGTCAATGCAATTTACCGATGATGGACAGGGTAGATAGGGGCTGATATACTATGCAAAGTGCATCTACATGCTACTTGGTAAAATGATATCTCAGTGTAAATTTAGGCATATTAGTAGGGCTGTACCCGAATTTTGTCAGTCGAATCGGATTCGCCCGTCCTGGCCGATGATTCGACTATTCGTTCATGCTTTTTCTCCATATACATTATCTAGTAATCAGTAAATCAATGTGCATACGTTTCAGATCTGATGTCCTCCTCTTTTAGAAAGTCAGCAGAGTCACAGGAACATATTTTTGAACTAAAAGAGACGTGGCATATGATGAACGATCTGGAGCCTGATTTAATGTGGTTGGTGTAGCTCAGCTGGTAACACCACTACCCACCAGGGAGCCACCACATGTGGGAGACTGGGGTTCGAATCCCGGTCTGGGTGACTGTGCTATGCTACACCAATAAGAGTCCTTGGGCAAGACTCCTAACACTACATTGGCCTACCTGTAATATGATTAACCTTGTAAGTCGCTCTGGATAAGAGCGTCAGCTAAATGCCATAAATGTAAATGTAAATTACAGAATACAGCATCGGGCAGCAAGCACGTATTTATGCTAAAAATTAGCGCATATAGCCTGTCTTTTTAATTTCACTTTTGAAAATGAACTCCTAAATAAAACCAAATTAGTCAATATTTAAATTATTTTTAGATGAAAAGGAGAACGGTAGACCTGAACCGTTTAATTATTATATCACCTGCACTGAAATAATTATTCCTTGTTTATCGGCAGGCATATTAAGTGTCTGTACTTATCTTTAAATAAAAATAATCTTAGCTGTGAACGAATAAATAAAAATATCTGTAATTTAGGTTCTAAAATGATGGAATTATAATAAAACAAACGTCTTCTGTCCGTTTTTCCTTCACCGCAAACAGCCATTATGTCTAAAACGAAAGTCAGCTCGCTCGTTTGAAGCAGTGTTCGATGTCTGACTAAAAGAGGAGCAGAATTAGCTTTAATTTGTTCGGATTCTCTTCTTCAAAAGCTCCTCCAGACTTTTTCTGAGACGTCGTTCCACCCGTGTTTCTCAGCTTCACAGCTTTAGCTTCCTTCAACGGTGAACCGCCAGCGCACATTGTCACGTGGATTAAATTTTTTAGCAAGCATGCGTCATAGCCCAGTTAGAACTTAAATATATATTTATTATTCCCCTTTTAATAATTATTAAAATGTCTTTTTACATTCTTAAAGTTCTTTTGCATTTTTGTAAGCTTTTATCTGTTTTAGGGGAAAAAAAAAAAACTTGTCACTGTTGTCAATCGACTTGAAGGTTCTTAGTCGACTTAAAGGGTCTCCGACTGACGATTGGACTTGTTGACTTCTAGAGGGCAGCCCTACATATTAGTATAAGACAAACCACATCTAATTACAGTTAAATCACAAAATACACTAAAATGCATATGTACACATGACCATCACACCTATAAAAGCTTGGTGGTCTTCCCATTCCAAAACCATGGTCAGGAGTTGTGTCCTTGCTTTGCTACAATAACGGCCTCTTCAGTCTCCGGAGGTCATGCAGGAGAAGACGTGGCTTTTAATCAGTTCTCCGAGTCCCAAAGAAGTTCAGTGGGGCATGTTCAGTGGTTAGGCCTCTGTGCATTCCTCCACACCAAATTCATCAAACCATGTCTTTATGGTGTAATTAGTGTAATTCATAACTCCAGAGAACATGTTTCCATTGCTTCAGAGTCCAGTGGTGGCGTGTTAAACACCACTCCAGCTGACACTAGTGATCTTAGGCTAATGCACAGCTGCTCGAACATGGAAACACATTTGAGTAAGTTTCTGACATGGTTCTCGTGCTGATGTTGCTTCCAGAGGATGATTTAAACGTTGTAGTGAGAGATGCATCAGAGAACAGACAATTTGTATTTGCTATGTGCTTCAGGACTCTGCACCATATGGCTGTTTTGCACTTAGATGTTTCATTTTCACAGTAATAGCACTTACAGTAGGCCTGCAGATATTGCAGGGCAGACATTTCACAAATGTGCTTGTGGCAAAGGTGCCATCTTAAGACAGTGCCTCATTACAAGCCACTGAGCTCTTCAGTACAACCCATTCTACTGTGTCCATATAAGGTAGCCTATATCAGCTAAGGTGATTCAGACTCAGGTACATCAACCACAAAGACGTGTGAACATCTAAATAGACTTACCCTTTATAGTGGTGCTCACATTGGAATAGATGACACCCTCCTTTTCGGCAGCAGCTGAAAAAACATGAAATAGTTTAATTTACTTCTGGTGTCTTAAACTGGGTTATTCAGGACTTAGTGTGCAGTAGATTAGGGGGAACACAGTAATGTATGTGCATGTAAGTTTCAGGAGGAGAACGGGGGAACAAAAGTTCTCAAATCCCTCAAACAACCATTAAAAATAAAAAACTGTCCATTTTTATACATTTACAACAGACATAATCCAGTAAGTGTAACCCATCTCCATTCAGTGGAGAGGGGCCACCGTATTCGTACTGCTTAGCTGGTGGTGGATCATTCTACACATAGCAGTGACACTGATACGATAGTAGTGTTTTGGTGGGTGTGGTGCTGGTATGTGTGCATTAAGAGGAGCCATGTTTTTGTTGGGGGTTTTATACACGTCAATGTCACTTCTGGGTTAAGAATAGTCCGCTGACCAGTAATATACAGCGGCCTGTGGTCTACCATTCAGCTGACCACTGATGTAGGGCTATGGGAAAGACTAAGACAAACGGTGGAAGCAATGTTCTAGAGATATAATCCCTATGTCCACAAAATTTAACAGCAAAGAAGGTGTTTCTAATAAAGTGGCCAGTAATAATACACAGTATTTAAAAAGCTCAACAACACTGCTGTAAGTTTTAGTACAACACGCTACCATTTTGGTGTGCTGTGCTGGGAACGGTCCACCATGATGTCTGATCAGTGGTGGTCCTATGTGCTATTAAACAGCTGAAACCCAAACAATGAGTGGAGCAACACTAATGATCTGGATGTGCTGACTCTTTTTTTCATTATGAGGTGTGTGGTTTGTGTGCAGACTCAGCTGCTGGGATATTTAATTTGGTTACTGCCATATTTCACTCAGTGTCACTAGCTGGTCACATCATCATTTCAACTTATACCTTTTAGCATGAAAACAAGCAGTGATGTCTCTACCTATTAAATAACATAAGCCGTTAACAATGCCTGGGTAATTAATTATGCTGAACTATTATGTTGTCTAAAATTAGGAACAATCTGAGTTTCCAAAGTGTCAAAGTACATGACATGACCCAACACTAGAAACTTAAACTGACCAAGAATACATGTGAACAGTTACATAGACTCACCCTGTGAAGGGAACTTCAAAGTGGAGTAGGTTACAACCTCCTTATCTTCCACTCCTGATTAAACAACAAAAGGTCTTACATTAATTCTCAGATTAGCTCGATTAATCTCATCACTGATTCTGATTGTGCAACAATCTTTAGAATGTACAGTGTCACCAGTGATGTTTTTCGGTGGCAGTCCTTTCTTATCAGCTAGGGCAGGAGGCCGGTGACAGGAAAAGACTGACCCTACAGATGGTCCGATCATGGCGCTTAACTTTCCGAAGGTTGCTATTGACATTTTGAAATGCCAACTTGAAAAATGTGCTCCCAGAACCGTCTGTTATGTTTTGCTGATTTAGGCCTGGATGTCTCTGTAAGGGTCTAGGAATAGTGAATAGTGTTTGTGCAAAACATATCCAAAATATGTGGATAGGCCAGTCCATTCACAGACTTAGCAACAAACAAATAAAAATGAAAGTCAGTTGAGGGATACTAAAATAAACTGGGTTAATATTATCCCTAATCTTTGCATCCAACTGGGGTCAACATGAGGTTAATAACCATTTATAATAACCATAACTGTCTTCTCTACAGGTCTACAGTTATATTTGTATTTCTTGTATATATTTCTTGCCTCCTTGCGAGGTGAGATATTTATTTATATATTTATCCATAGTGACCTGTATAGTTTATAAACAGTTGACAGTTAACAATACTGCTGCTGGTACCTACCCTTTTAGGTTTTTCATACTGCACTACCCTGTGTTTTTTGTATTTGTTTTTACTGTTTTACTGTGCTGTTTTTGTGAAACCGCTACTGGCTGCTAAATTTCCTTCGGGATCAATAAAGTATCTATCTATCTATCTATCTATCTATCTATCTATCTATCTATCTATCTATTTCCACATTTCCAGTGTTTTTTTTTTAGCCAAACTTGCAACATAAATATCATTTGCATTATGTAGATGTAGCATCAAAGCTCCTCCAATTCCCATCAAGGCCAACTGCAATCATGTATCTCTAGTTTCGTCTGTGTGCCGGGACTGTCTGTGAGTTCACACAAAGATAAACTGCACTTTAGGAATACAAATCAGCAGCACAAGCTCAACAGCATGCATGACAGTATCTATCATATGATTGATGGCATCATACAACAGATACCTCCATATTATTCTCGCCCTGTATACGTCTTTGAAGACATTGAAGGACAAAAGAAAGACAGTACTTACTTTGGGAAGGTTCACCATCTCCTGTCTCTCTCGTCCCTGTCTTCTTAAATTTGACTGCTGAGTAGACCGCTGCCATTTATTTTGTATACAGGTGAACTATTAAAGCACATCAAAAAGATGGACTTACTGTAACTCAGAGCCAGAACGCATGGACTAAACACTTTCTTTGAGAACTTACAGTGGCACTTCTTCTTACTCAGCTGTTCTTAACCCGTTTAAGAAACTCCCAGTGCAGACTCACTATGCTAATGACTATGCTAAGACTAATATGCCAGAAAAAGAACACAACAAAAAAGAAGTGTTAGCTCCTTCCTGTGTGGTGTTTGCAGGATGCTGATTTCTTTTTTTTTTTTTTGTAACACTTCTAGTTCTCCTTTTATAGTCTGGAAAGTACACACATTTAATTTTAACTGACGCTCTGCACATGACCTCTACATGAGTACGCTATGCTGGCAGTAGTTGTTTACTCTGACAGAGGTAAAGGGAGCATGTTAGGGTGCTGAGTTATTAGTTGCAAGTCCAGTTTTCTCTAACTTCTGTGCTGCTGTGATCTGTTGGACAAGAATGACTAATTGGTTTTCATCTAGACCAAACTGCTTGGGTTTTAGAGGGTGTGCTCTAAAATGCTTTGTGGGACTGCAGAGCAGTTTTAAAACTGAAGATACCCCCCAGAGGCCCTCACATCTTCTACATAAGCCCACTCACTCTCGGTTCATCAGGTCATTTAACAGTGCAGTGTTCTCACTACTAAAAGAGTTCTGGGACAGTATATAACCCCCACTTCTACACAGTCTATGCATAGAAACTAAGCTATAAAAACATGTTTTGAACTCATATGAAATGCTTTTGTCATAAAATCCAGCACAGTTACATGTATCCAAGGTGTGAAGTACAGGAGGACCCCATAATTAACCTATTGGACCCAATGTCTCAGAATCATTTCTGATAGTATACTGTCCGTTAGGGGTAAACCAGACCCTCAGGAAAAGGTCACTGTTTAGCTGCTTCACTCACAATTGGTGAGCTTCTCTCATTGATATTCCTAACCAACTAGTGATGCAGCACTAGTTACACTATATTGCCAAAAGTATTCGCTCGTTTGCCTTTACACACATATGAACTTGAGTGACATCCCATTCTTATTCCATAGGGTTTAATATGATGTTGGTGCACCCTTTGCTGCTATAACAGCTTAAACTCTTCTGGGAAGGCTTTCCACAAGGTTTAGGAATGTGTTTATGGGAATTTCTGACCATTCTTCAAGCGCATTTGTGAGGTCAGACACTGATGTTGGACCAGTAGGCCTGGCTCGCAGTCTCTGCTCTAATTCATCCCAAAGGTGTTCTGTCAGTTTGAAGTCAGGTCTCTGTGTAGGCCAGTCAAGTTCTTCCACTCCAAACTCACTCATGCAGGTCTTTATGGACCTTGCTTTGTTCACTGGTGCGCAGTCATGTTGGAACAGGAAGGGGCCACCCCCAAACTATTCCCACAAAGTTGGGAGCATGAAATTGTCCAAACTCTTTTGGTCTGCTGAAGCATTAAGAGCTCCTTTCACGGGAACTAAGAGGCTGAGCCCAACTCCTGAAAACAACCCCACAACATAATCCCCCCTCCACCAAACTTTACACTTGGCACAGTGCAGTCAGACAAGTACCGTTCTCCTGGCAACAGCCAAACCCAGACTCGTCCGTCGGATTGCCAGATGGAGAAGCCTGATTGGTCACTCCAGAGAACACATTTCCACTCCTCTAGAGTCCAGTGGCAGTATGCTTTACATTCGACTCTTTGCATTGCGCTTGGTGATGTAAGGCTTGTATGCAGCTGCTCGGCCATGGAAACTGATTCCATGAAGCTCTCTATGCACTGTTCTTGAGCTATTCTGAAGGCCACATGAAGTTTGGAGGTCTGTAGCAATTGACTCTACAGAAAGTTGGCGACCTCTGTGCACTATGACCCTCAGCATCCGCTGACCCCGCTCTGTCATTCTACGTGGCTTATCACTTTGTGGCTGAGTTGCTGTTATTCCCAATCGCTTCCACTTTGTTATAATCCCACTGACAGTTGACTGTGGAATATTTAGTACATTTCATGACTTGCACAGGTGGCATCCTATCACCGTACCACATTGGAATTCACTGAGCTCAAGAGAGCGACCCATTGTATCACTAATGTCTGTAGAAGCAGTCTGCATGCCTAGGTGCTTGATTTTATGCACTTGTGGCCATGGAAATGATCGGAACACCTGAATTAAATTATTTGGATGGGTGAGTGAATACGTTTGGCAATATAGTGTATCTAGGGGACCTGAAACACTGTCACACATGGCAGTTGTCATGTCTAACAGCACACTGTGCAGGCGGTAGTGGTTCCATACTGGTGTGCAGTGTGTTCTCAAGGCACATATCGGGTCCACTGGTCTGCCTCAACACGTAATTATTTGGGGTCCTCTAAATTTCTCTGCTGGGTGACCATTTGCAGTCCTCCTGGAGATGTTCTATCAGACTGTGGTGTCCAGCTGTCTCTTTCATGCTGTGGTGTGCTGGGGAGGAAGAGAGACGAGATGCGACTGGACAAGCTGGTCAGGTGAGCAGGGTCAGTTGTTGGTGTGGAGCTGGGCTCTGTGGTGAAGGTGGCAGAGAAAAGAACACTGCACAAACTGCTGTCCGTTATGGATGATGATGGGCACCCACTGCACACCATCATTATGGACAAAAGGAGCAAGTTCAGTGGCAGGTTGCTGTCACAGAGCTGCTCTACAGACAGACTCTGGAGATCCTTTGGGGGCCAGAAGAGGGAGAAGGACAGATGAGGACTGAATCTAATGTTAAATCAGAGGTTTATTTATCTGCACTATTACACTTTACTGTATATCCTGTTCATCTGCACTCCTGGACACTCTAGACACTTTACTTAAATACCAATATATGCACATGTTCATTATGATTATCAGTATTGTCAATATTTGCTGATAACTGCGCTCCTTGTACATTTATTATTATTGCACTGCCTTTTTATCTCCGGTTTTTCACATTTTTTTCAACTTTTTTTTCTACAGTTATATTTGTACTTTAGTAGACAACACTTTCTTGTACATATTTCTTGCCTCATTGTAATAAGTGAGATCTATCTATCTATCTTTACTGTATTTATAAATACAGCTGACTATATGTGCTCTAATCAGTTTTACCACATTATGTAGTACAACATGTACAGATATTGCACCTTTAACGCATGATGATGATCCAGGAAATATAGCATCCTTCGGTAACAGCTGTTTATTCTGAATAGGCAGACTTCAGCAGAACAAGAAACACCCAGCCCAGCACTAACCCCAACACAACACAAAGACATCTAATAATAACATCTAATTACTGTAATGTCCAGCATGGTAACTTCTTAGACAGGAAGCTGGAGCTTTTTCGCCCCCCGTGAGCAAGTAAAGTATGAGTTATCACTTATAGGTTAAACACTAATAAAAATGAATAAAAGCATTTAATATTATTCATAGAGTGGTATTAATAGAAATGCCAAATCCAGTGACCGTTTATATAAACACTAGATAAAAATAATAAAATAAATAAGTAAAAAGAGGGAAACACAACCTGAGATCTGTGGCGAGCTATTTCTCTGCTCTCCACATTACTGTACTAACTGTAATTTCTCTGTTTTATTCCTTTTGGTGCTTTGGCCTCACAGACACGCTTTTTTTTGTCTACATCACAGAATCCATCCAATAACGCATACACGTCAGTGTTTAGAATCATCTCAGCACAGTTCTCTCCTCCAGGATACTGATTCCTCTCCCCTTTCCAGTTATCAGGCTGATTATTATACCAGGATCTGTAAAACAAGAGACGTAAATAAACTAATAACTCTTCACACAGTGAGTCATTTCTATAACCACACGATAAACCCTGAAATTAAATATCTAGAACTTCACTGTACTGTTAATAATGACTCTTAGAAATCAGATCAGTGGTGTTTCACAGTGAAATGGACCTACTTTGATGCGTTACTGAACTGTGTTCCGTCTAACCAGCGCCAGTCTCCCTCCTTCACAGCATCAGTCAGACCCACCCAGTACCGCTGTTCACCAGAATCAGAATACGATCTCTTTAAGAACTCCTGTATACAGAAACAGCCCGCTAGTTTAAGATTGTATAGACTGTATATAGTTGTACATTGTATTAGTACAGGTTTTTCCTGACCTCCCGTATTTCTAATGTACAGATCATATGTGCTCTAATGTGACCCCCAGCTGTCTGAGGCCCCTCAGCTTCACTACACTATAATACTTTAACTTTACTACATTGATGTTTCAACTTTTGATAGCGAATCTATCTATCTATCTATCTATCTATTTATCTATCTATCTATTTTGTTTGTGTGATGCAGTAGCATTTATTTATTATAAGTTGGGCAGCCATGGAGACAGCTGTGGAGTTAGGTCAGCTATAGAGTCACTCACATGATACTTGATCATCATACCTGCTCCTCTATACTGCTGATAATCACCAAGTCTCCTCCTGCAGCCACACAAGCAGCTCTACTCTCAGTCCAGGTTTTCTTATCAGTAGAAAAGTAGTAGCACTTCCCTCTGAAGTACTTCCAGCCCTCAGCACAACAAGCATCACCCACACACGGAGCTGCATCAGTACAGATTCAGTGTTAAGACATTTCTCAGAGATGATGATGATTTATACTGGATATACTGACTGTATCTCTGTCTATGTTTATCCTCTGTGTTAAATCCAAATACATATTCAGTTATAATAACGAGACAAGATCACGTACAGTACACGTCTACATGTCTTCAATAACTTCAATAACTACACAGAAGGTTAATTGAAGTGAAGATCAGATTCATGAGAGCGAACACTGAATAAACAGGAATGAACAAACAGTGTTTAGTCTCAAGTGAACAATCTACACAGGAATAAATCCGATTTGGCTGTTGATTTGAAGTATTTTTTAATAGGAGAATTAAAGTTATATCTCACCACTGGCCAGGAATTTCATTTCCATCGGGAGCTGCTTAATGGGGTCACCTATCTCTACAAAGTCAGAAAAACATCATCATGGTAATTCAAGTGTAGCTCGGATTAACGCCAGCAAATTTAATTTCTATGGGGACAGTAACTCCAGGCCCCCCTGCCTGAGCATGCTACTGCCCATATAGACTGTTAGCCAGTGTACTGCTAGATCTTCTCTCAGTTCCAGAAAAGCTGTTAATATACAGTCATTCAGAATAGACTGTGAGCTTTAGCGTGGGCTGTTCAGTTTATGGCCAAACAAAAGTGCTGAGGTCAGCTGAGAGCCAGTAACAGCTGACTGTGTAACATCTTGTTGCTGTTCCCACATTGAATCTCAGAAAACCCTTCAGAACCCACAGAGAACCTTCATGTTCTCACTCTAGTTATGAATGAGTCAGCCAAAGAGAACAAATTGAAGGCTTAATAAAAAGGGGACTGTTTCCACATTATATCTCTGGAATGGAGATGCGTGAAAAACTACCTTCTCAAGCTACCATGATCTAGATCTCAGTGTCTTCATAGCTAGTTAGAGCCATGATCGTGCTGATACACTAAAATGACACAGATTCTAGACTTACAGTATGTAACCAGGCTAAATAGAAATGTTCAGTTCATGGAGCCTCTAATAAATTATGTGTATTACTACTGCTACTACACAGAGCACTAGCTTGCTTCTCTGCAAAACTGGTGCAGACTTTAGAAAATGAACTGGGTTTGAAAACAGCCAGATGTCTTTTCAGAGATATTAGCTAGCAGAGTGTGATATCTGAAGCTGAGTCCAGTCAAAACAAACACTGAAACTTTTCATGAATACATTCAAAGACATTTTAAAACAAAGCATATTGTCACTCATTATTGTCAAAGCATAGTGACACCATTTGTGAATTAGAGTTATGGAGAGATGTAATCAATACCTTGGCTCATGCATTACTCTGAATATCTATCTACCTGTGTTACACATGTGCTGTGACCAGATAACTATAATGTGGCTCCCCTTAATTTAGCAGTGAAAATAAACTTCCAGTAAGTTTTAACAGCCAACTTCTGACAGCAAGTGCTAAAGATGGAGGAGGTCTGTCTAACCTGGAAGAGCTTTCCTAAGTTGATTAATTTCTTCTTGGAGCAGGTGAATAGTCACCTCTTTCTCTGAAAAGTCAAAATATACATGTACATGTTAATGCAAGTGAAGATAAATGACAGTAAACACTGAATTAACAGGGATAAAGGAATGGATTATCTTTAGTCTCAGATAGAATGAATATTAAATTTGTGTGTTTTGTGTTAAATGTTTATTAGCAGTAAAAAGTTGTATCTCACCTTTAGCATAACTTTGCAGGTTTAAGTTCTGTATCTGAAGCTGCTTAATGAGCTCATCTTTCTCTAAAAGAGACAGTTAAGCATGTGAAACAAGTACAGATCAGGTTTATGACAGTAAACACACAGTTGAACAAACACGAGCATAAACAAAGACATTAATAAACACATTAACTGAACACGGTATTAACAGTAGTGCTATCTGAAAATACAATTAAGAAATAGAGGGTTGAGGGAAACGCAATATACCTGCAAAAGAAAGTTATTTCACAATTCTGTATCAAATTGAATAAACTTAGCAAATATATAATATCACTGGTATTTATTTACTTACTTTTTATACATAAATACATCATTTAAAAAGGCTCATAGCTCTTTAATGTTTGTAAAAGATTCTTCATAAATGAGGCAGTGAGAATCGTCTTAATATGATCCTGCAATGATAAATACTTTTATGAAGTCAGAGCAAAAACATCTTTCTGCAGGAAACCCAATAAACCTTCAAACAGTTATATGCCAAAGGTTTTCTATCAGTGGCCAAAGTAAATATTCTTAACTGGAGTTAAACTACCCACATTGTTGGATCAGAACCAGAACGCGTGCAGAGAAGATCATCACTGATCCATCACACCCTGGCCATCACCTGTTCCAGCGTCTTCCCTCAGGCTGGTGCCAAATAAGGATCAAGACAACCATAACAGCTACAAAGACTCTTCTTCCCACATGCCATCACACTTAATGAACAACTGACCACTACAATGCACATTACAATCTTCACTGTTCTTATTTATCTAGAACTACAGAAACATGTAGAATCCACACTGTTCTTATTTATCTAGAACTACATAAACATGTACAATCCACACTGCTCTTATTTATCTAGAACTACAGAAACGTGTAGAATCCACACTGCTCTTATTTATCTAGAACTACAGAAACGTGTACAATCTTCACTGTTCTTATTTATCTAGAACTACAGAAACATGTAGAATCCACACTGCTCTTATTTATCTAGAACTACAGAAACGTGTACAATCCACACTGCTTTTATTAATCCTAAATAACAAACACATTACAATCCATATTCGGTGACACTTTTCTCACTTCCTGTTCTGCTGTACTGCAATTCTTATCTATCTTATTTATCTTAGTAACAGTTTCACACATCACTCCGCCCTGTGTACTGACTGTCTCAGACTGGTGTTTCTTCTTGTACTTACTTTTATAAGCCTTAATCTGTGTATACATCCGGACTGCTGCACTCAGGACTTTAATATACATATACAACTCCACACGATGTAAGGTTACAAGTATGTGAGGTATAGTGTGTGTGTGTGTGTGTGTGTGTGTGTGTGTGTGTGTGTGTGTGTGTGTGTGTTAGGATGTGTGTGTTTGTACTTTGTGAAATGTTGTCACTCTCTGTGCACTGTAAGTGAATTTGACCAAAGAGAAATTCCTTGTATGTGTGAACATACTTGGCCAATAAAGCTTGATTCTGATGATTTCTGAAGTGGAACCATTTAAGCACAACCTCTGTAGCTTAAAATACTTTTACTGTAATCATTTTAATCCATAGTTACTTTATATTCTATTAACTTCAGTATCTACTAAACAGTATCTGTGGCATGTATGGCAAGTCACTCAGTACATTCAGTTTACTCTGTCTGATATTCTCTATTACATGTTAAAAGATACTGTATATCCTACACTAAAGTCCCTGAGTTATTTCTCCATTTTCTGCCTAGAGTTGCTCAGCTGCAAACGGGATGTCATATCAGCACAGCAGTGCAGGCTAAATAAATGATTATCATTTAGGTGGTGTTCAATAATAGTTTGTAATTTCCACCAATTTAATAAACAGCGATGAGAAATTCACACTGCTGCTTCTGCATTACTGTGGGAAGACCATCCCAGCTAACAACTGACCAGCATTCCATGTGAGCCGTGGTTTCAGCATACTGCATTTATCACAGTATTTGAGATATGTGAGGGAAATTTACCTGAGAGATTCCTAAAGAGACTGCTGTTGTACTCATCAGACAGGTGATGGTCTTGCTTTGTCCTGAAGTCCTGGATGTGAGCTTTAAGATTTATTCAGAAGAAGAAGTTACAATTTAGAACCATGTCAGAACGTGTATGTGCTTTAGAGAACTCTGTTCTAGGGAGAGACTCCTGCTTCTGAAATGTGAATAAGAGAACCTTGCTCTGAAAGTGCAGCATATGAGCTGATGATCATAGAAGCTCTGTAGAAGCCTGAAGCACTCAGAAGAAAGTTAGAAGTAAAGAAATGTGAACTGTTCTGAAAGGTACAGAGATCTTACCTACTGGGTTTGTACAACCAGATCACTGAATGATCTTCTTACTAAGCTGTAACCAACTAAGTAGTTCTGTTGTTGTTTCAGAGTGAGTGAAATACTGACCTTGGACTTTAAATGCCACGAGGAACGCTCCAAGGAGGACACAGAGAACAGCCAGAATGATCAGCTTCAGCTTTAATAGCCACTTCTCACCTCGCATCTGGTAATACCTGAGCTGCTGGTAACCTGAACACAGACACAAGAGTTCTTCAGGTTTCTATGTATATCTCTGAGCCACAGTCTTCCTCCAGGCTTTATCCAGGTAGAGTATCATTCTTTCAGAGTACTTTTATCACTGATAGGACAGACAGACAGCAGTACATTTTTTTATTTTAAAGTAAAACTTCAATTTTATAATTGAATAATAATGTTATTATTTTGTTAGATAAGTTATTAGATGTCTTTAGGAATATAACCATGTTTTAAGTGTCCGCACGGACAAGCTTTAAGGTTTAATTTGTAATGAAGGGGTTGAAGCAGGTTGCAAGCACAGAGTGGTTTAATTAGAGGCATGTCAATACTCACGGTCCAAACTACAAGTAGGGGTCGAAACATGGGCAGGTAACAACAGAGACACATCCAAAACCAGAAGACAGAAAGGAATGAGAAGCAGGGAAGGCAAACCAAAGGAAACACGGCTCAGAACTCAGGTACATACACACAGACTTCACAACTAACAGAACAAACAGAGGGATGTAAGAAGCAGTCTTAACAAGACCTTGTCAGCTGCAGGTATGAGCAAAGGGTAGAGCAGGTGGCGCCAGAGAGGAGCCAGCGTGTCAGAAGCCATGTGCAGTACCACACAGGCCCAGTAGGTGGTAGTATATGACAGTAACTCCCCACATTTAATGATTAAGTGTTGTTGAATGGAAAGGTGATGTTACACAGTGGTAAACATGCTCCTGGACCTCCTTTCAGACAAACAACACAAATACAGTAAAGAACCCCAATAAACATATAAAGATGTTATTAGAAAGAGATAATAGAGATGTAGAACATGAAGGACAGTTGGCAAAACAGAGGACGGTGACAGAAATGCTACAAATATGTAAATGACATACTGCAAATTACTTTATAGTCAAAATGATGCTATTACATTGTAATTTGTTGTGAATAAGTGTGTTAGCTTAAACACTTTAAATAAAAAGACACAGAAGGACTTCACCTACCCCCACCCAAACCACCAGTCTGAGAAAAAGAAGTTAATAATCTATAAGTTTATTAATTTCACTAATAATCATATGACCAACACAGTGGAGTTTTAATATGTATATGTGTGTGGCAAAATGGAATCTTTGCAGGCAGAGGAGGATAATCTTTGGACGGCAATGGAACTAGACGCATGCACACTATGCAACAGTCAAGGTGGTATTTTTAAATATTGTTTAAAACACTAAAAAAATGTTGAGACAAGGTCTTCTTCCAATAGTGACAGTAAGTACATCATGATGTCACATGCAAGTATTGTAACACCAAACCTTTAAAGTATGAAGAGAAAGAACACCCAAATGTAGAAAATAAACTAAGCTGAGAATTGAAATGTTGGTCTAAGACTAGTCTAGTGATAAATAGAGCAGACCTTCTCTTTTATTTAGCACATTTACGTGCTGGAAGTGGCCGCTAAAAAAGCCTTCATGTACAACTAACACTACACTGTCGTGTCTTCCTGTTACAGCGCAACAAAGACTTTCAGAAAAGCTAATGTAGTGATACTAAGACTAGGAAATATAACAGGTTACAGTGAAACTCACCATTGACGTGGTCTGGCTCTCTGTCTGCCATGGTGCTGATTTCTTTGAGTGGAGAGAGTGTATATATATCAGCAGTGGAGAGATAACTGCTGTAGAACTGTCTCTGTCAGATGGAGATGAGACCATTGCTCCACTTCCTCATGTAGATGAAGCTGCACCATGGACCCACACTACAGTGCGGGAACGACTGAAATCTCTTCAAATCAAATTCCAAAAATCAAATAAACAGAAATCCGCACTCAGGGATAACGGGTTAATTTACTACTTAGCAATTAAAGCAGCTGGCAAGCTCAAAAAGAACTCACAGGGTCTCACTTGCAGGTCTTATCAGATCATTTATACATAATATGTAACACATGTCCCTGTGATGGATTGACAGTTTGTCCAGGGTGTTTCCTGCCTTCCACCCAACGAATTCTGGGATAGGCTCCAGCAGCTCCCACCACCCAGAATGATTAAGCTGTTGAGAAGATGAGTGAGTGAGTGATTGCAAGTTTGGTACTTTTACTATTGTAATGTCCAGTGTCCTGGATTGGTGTCCAGGGTGTTTCCTGCCTTCCACCTACTCAATGCTGGGACAGGTTCTAGGTGGTTTAGAAGATGAGTGAGTGAATGCAACCCATGTGATGTATACAGGGCTTTAAGATAGGGCTAATTCACAAGCCTTAGATACCAGTCTGTATATAAACCCCTTTATTTGTTCAGCCTGTTGTGAGGTATTGGCAACACTCCCTTGCATAAAACACACACTTGCATAAAACACAGTCCTTCCTGTATTTCGTCTGTGTATGATCTCTTGTTGTGGTGTTATGGTGGTGGCTTGGTTTGTCCATGTGTTTTGGTTGTCTGGTGTTTTGATAATTCTGGTTTTTGATTCTAACCTGTTTTCTGGTTCTCAGCCTTATCTTCCCGAGGCTTGTTATGGTCGCCTGCATTATTGTGTTTTGGTTAACTTCTAGCACTGTACAAACTCACACAATCTGTATTAAATCAAGCCTAACCTTTAGATCTGCATACATCTGATTCGTCACTATAGCATTAGAAGTCTATAATACACAGGGGGTTTAGTATAGAGAGGGATAGACAGTGTCTATAACAGGCAGGGTATATACTACACAGGGTATTCACTATAAAGAAGGATAGTACACAGGTTATTAAGTTCAAAGAGGAACAGGCAGGGTCTGTAATACACAGGGTATTTAGAAAAGAGAGGGAAGACAGAATACCTCGACTGGGCTTGTGTCAGGCAAATGTGCAAGCCACACCATTAATCAGAACTTGGACCCAAAGGCACAGTGTATTATCCTGCTGGAATATCCCATCATTGTGGGGGTACATGAAGTCCATGAAAGGTTACAAATGGTTACCAAGCAGTGAAACATAGCGGGCACCAGTCAATGACATGTTTAGGCAGACCAGTGGGCCCAACCTATGAAATGAGAACACACCCCACATCAGTATGGAAGCACCACCAGTCTGCACAGTGCCTTGGTGACAAATGGGATATATGGCTTCATGGGGCCTGCACCACACACAAAGTCTACTATCAACCCCGAAACCATGACTCATCAGACCATGCCACATGTTGCCAGTCCTCTAAGGTGAAGTTTGCAACTTTACGAGCCCAGGTGAAGTGTTGTGCCTGGCAAAGTCACTCTGGAGGGTCTTCTGCTCCCATATCCCATGGAAGCTAAAGAATGCTGCATTGACTTGCAGGATATGCATGTGGCACCCACCATCATGCCTTGTTCAAACTCACATAATAACACCTGACAGCTTATACAGGTGTGGGTGTTCCCAAGCTATCCCCTGAGGTAACTCCACTTCATAACTAGTTTACATACTGTTATCCCATGACTTTTGGTATGTCAGTGTATAGTGGCAAAAATATATAAACATATAGGAATAGCATGCATGGAATATGGATGTTCGCATGTTTCTCAAACCATCTGTTCCTACAACTGTTCACACTTACACATGCTCACATCGGTTTTGTGTGTCCAGTAATCACCAACCTATCTGCATGGGTTGGTGTCATTGTTGTATAAACTGAAACAATCTAAACTACATTTGTGTAGCACGTATAGGTCGGCAAATCCAACAGCAAATCAAACAGCCTTCCTCGTCCTCAAAAATGAAGAGCTGTTTGCATAAAAATCACACTCTGGAAACATAAACACAGCGGCGTCCGATTGGCATGGTGACAACCGAGATGAAGGAGCAGCTGCTTTTTCACATACGCTAAATGGACCAGAATCCCCAAAAGCAGCTAAACTGAAACAGAAGAACCACAGCTTCTGAATGAAGTGATGAAGCTCCTCACACTACTTTTACTTTTTCACACAGTACTTTAGTGAATCTGTACCAGTTTACTCACATCTTACTCATTTTACTTTTACACACTTAATGTCACAGTGAAATGCTTTGAATTGTCCTCAGACAATGTGTCACTGTCTGGGAAACGTATGGAGGCTATGGTAAATATGGATTGTGGGGGCAAATGGACAGGGCCAAAGAAATAGATCAAGAGAAAACAGGCATGTCGGTAACATGGTCTGTGTGTTTTATATCATCTTTAAAGTCTTTTTTTTTTGTGAAATGTACATATAGTGTATTGGGTAACATCTCTGCCCTCCACCCTGCAGACTGATGTGCCTGGTCAACCACCTTGAGCTGTACCAATGAGACTTTACTCAAAATGTAAATGATTCTGGAAAAGAGCATCAAATTCCATTAAACTGTAAATATAATAAAAGTGTGGTACACAAAGCATCTTCACAGAAGGGTCCAAACAAATGGACAGCAAAAGAAAGACACAACAGTAACAATGTAATGAAGGCTTTTGGCACTTGGCATGCTGCCAGGTCGATACTGTAAATAAGAATTCTGTTCCTAATATCATGCCTGGCAAAATAGGTTAAACAAACAAGCTATAAATAAACAGGAGTCTAATCATTAGACAGTTACATAAGGGTGCAAACGGTATACATCTCTATGTAGGCTCGGGTGCAAATAACCACCACAATTGCAAAAGAATTTGGGACTCTACAAAAATACAAATAAATGTATTTAATAGCAGAGTACAATGATTTGCAAATCTCATAGACCCATTTTTTATTCACAATACAACATAGAACACATATCAGATGTTGAAAGTGAGACGTGTTACCTTTTCATAAAAATTATTAACTAATTTAGAACTTGATGACAGCAACACATCTCTAAAAAGCTAGGACAGGGGAAACAAAAGGCTGGAAAAGTAAGTGGTACTAATAAAAACAGCTGGAGGAGCAATTTGCTAAGTCACATGACTGGTTCAAATCTATGAAAAACTGTCTAAGCATTGTGGAACAATTTCAGAAAAATATTTCTCAACGTAAAATTGCAAAGACTTTGGATATCCCACCATTTATCAAAAAGTAAATATCTTTCAGATTAAAGTAAATAATAAAATGCCATGGTCACATGCCCACTGCCAGCCAATCACATACAACATTCACGTTCATTGTCCCTGGAATTCAAACCAGCCACACCTGTACTTGAAGTGTTTGTATAAATCCACCTTTGTCTTGTTCCTTTGTGAGTTATTGTCAACTTGTAGTTGTTTTTTTTTTCTTTTCTGGTTCTTGTTCTGTCTGTCAAGTGTTTTGCTTTTGGCCCTGTTTTTTGTTTTTTGAGATTTTTGGCTTTTGTCCTCTTGTTTTGTCTGCCCGGGTGGATTGTTTTGACTTTGATTATCCCTCCTGGTATGTTTGCTGTAATCTAACTTTCTTTTTATCTCTGCACGCGTCTGATTAGTCCCCGTAACACTACACAGGTTGTACATGACTGTGCAGGTTGTACATGACCAGGTGTATATGTTGCTTTCTGCATGAGGGTGAATATATTGCTATTTTACTCCAAGAGCATCTGCCAAAACAAACATTGCTTTGAATTTTCTTGATCCAAATGTTTGCTCTGGATCCACATCACCTACATCACCTGATTGTTGTTCTTCATTTTACTTCCCTGGGTAATACTTGTGTAATTGTGTGACATAATGTAATTTTTTCCTCTTTCTCTTCTTTCTTCATTAATTTCCTGCCCTTTTTGGATATTTTACTGTATTTCTATTATCTGTATTTCTAAACACAGCTGACTATTAATGGACATTTCCTGCACTCCTGTATATCTAATGTACAGATCATATGTGCCCTAATGTGAACTCACAGCTGTCTGAGGACCCTCAGCTTTACTACACTATGTAGTGTACCTTTAGCACAGACGATGAGGCAGGAAATATAGGGTCATTAGGTAACAGCTCTTTATTTTGAATAGGCGGACTTCAACAGAACAAGAAACACCCAGCCTAGCACTAACCCCAACACACAACACAAAGAGGGGGGTAACATGGGAGGATATAACAATTCAGGAGGGTAGACACTTCCAGCCCACTTTAAAGCCCACCCTCCTTGGACACAGTTTACTTTAAGCAACTACACTAATAACCGCTACAGTATCAAAAACAATAGAAACAATGAGCGCTCTTATTTGGGAACCATTTTGCATGGCCACGCTCCCTAAACTCCTCATGACAGCAGGGTCTGTGGTGGACGCCACAATATATACAAATAGGGCAAACCTATCTGATGAGCTTCTGATCATGTTATTTATCAAAACATTATAGTTCTGTTCATCAATCACACTATGAACTAAACATCACATTACAACAGTTACTGACACCAGTCATTAACACTACAAAGACTGCAGAACCAAATATCTACTAATGATAACATTACAGGATCAACTAGTTACTGAACACACACCATGATTAGAATAACACAACATGTAAATACATTCACACATATATTTATGGAGGGAATAACATGTTTAAACAAGTACTACAGTGAAATAAGACAGGCTGCTCAACACTGTACAAAGCTCTGGCTACTTTCACTACATGACTTGAAGTAACATCTAATTACTGTAATGTCCAGCATGTTAACTTCTTAGACAGGAAGCTGCAGCTGTTTCTCTCCAAATGCATCAGAAATGTACATAAAGTATATAAACAGATATAAATTTAGGCTAGTAAAGTAAAAATCAAATCTGAGCACAACATAATTACTGACTGGAGTTTATGGGAAGCCTGTATTCAGCTAGATTTCCCTCCTACAGCTGTAGCTCCAAACCTGTAACCCAACCATATTATATACAGGTAAACCATATGAGTTATCACTTATGGGTTAAACACTAATAAAAAGAAATAAAATCATATTATACTATTAATAGAGTGATATTAACAGAAATGCCAAATCCAGTGACTGTTTATATAAACACTAGATAAAAATAATAAATAAGTAAAAAGAGGGAAACGCAACCTGAGATCTGTAGTGAGCTGTTGTTTCTCAGCTCTCCACATTACTGTACTAACTGTCATTTCTCTGTTTAGGTTGTTTTGGTGTTTTTCTCTCACAGACACACTTCTCTTTTTTCTTGTCTACATCACAGAATCCATCCTGTAAATAATAATAGTTAGTGTGTAGAAGCATCTCAGCACAGTTCTCTCCTCTAGGATACTGATTCCTCTCTCCTTTCCAGTTATCAGGCTCGTTTACATTCCAGTATCTGTAAAACAAGAGACGTAAATAAACTAATAACTCTTCACACAGTGAGTCATTTCTATAACCACACGATAAACCCTGAAATTAAATATCTAGAACTTCACTGTACTGTTAATAATCAGATCAGTGGTGTTTCACAGTGAAATGGACCTACTTTGGTGTCTCACTGAGTCGTGTTCCGTCTAACCAGCGCCAGTCTCCCTCCTTCAGAGCATCAGTCAGACCCACCCAGTACCGCTGTTCACCAGAACCAGGATATGAACTCTTAAAGAAGTTCTGTAAACAGAAACAGCCTGCTTGTTTAAGTCTGTATAGAAACAATGGACAGCATACGTATTATGGTTGTTGTATTGTAAAAACATTTATTTAATTTTAGGCTGAATGATTTTTACAGTTTAATTATTATTATTTATATACCTCCTGAGCAAGAGTGGTTTTTCCTGCACTCCTGTATTTCTAATGTGCTCTAATGTGACCCCCCAGCTGTCTGAGGCCCCTCAGCTTTACTACACTATAATACTTTAAAGTCTGACAGTAAATGCTTGAATGTTCATATAGACGGTTACAGAGCCAAGTATTAGCTGGCTAAATGACCAAATTAAGCAACAAACAAATAGCACAAAACAATCATACACGTCCTAAATCTTTGAAGAACAAACAATATATAGGGTGAGTCAAAAGTCTCAGGACACCCTTTTATTTCAGAAACGAAAGGGAAAATGACATATCTGAATACCCCAGCAAGTAATGGATGAGGGGGCCTATCTTTTAGGCTATATCCGGAACATGGCCGCCATCTTGAAAGTCGCCATATTGGATCAAGGGCAAATTTTTCCAATGGGAAGGTGGTCATGTAACATATCAAAGAAGACCATTATTTTCTCAGAAATCGTGATCAAGTCAGATTTATTCCTCTAGTAAAAGTAGAAGCTTCTCCCTTTGGACCTCTATTGGATTAAAAGTACTAAAGTATTTGCCTTCAAATGTACTTACGTATGGAGAGTAAAAGTAACATGGTTTATTATGGCTCTAATGTCCAATTATCATTCAATAAAATCATTCAATAATTTTAGGTGAAGAGACTCTAGTGTCACTCTCAGTCCACCAGTCTTTAACAGAAGGTCATTAATTAGTCTGACACTGAGGTCTATTCAAATGATCAGAAGCACAAAACACTGAAGGAGAACAGTTTCCATTAGCTGGTGTTATTAACTATGAAATACATTTTTGGAAACAAACTAAGTTTCAGTTTAAGATTTATTTGCAACTCAGCTACAAGTTTAAGTTTAATAAGAACTTGCTTTAAACAAGTTCACAAATATTCCTTTGCTATATTGCATCTGTAGGTCTGTGTTCGTAAACGTAAACTAGCCAAAACAGATTTACTATAAAAGGAAATAGTGTTTGTATACATTCAAAAAAAAGACACCAGCCTGTCACGAGTACATGTGTACATATTTCTATATTGTGGTCTATTTACCCCCAAAGTCAGGAACAATATGATTTATCTGTTCGCTAACCCCATTCTGCTTTACCTGCCTTCTTCCAAGTGGTCCTTGATGTAGTCCAGTCCTGAAATTGACATTTCCATGAATGCCAAGAATCCATGAATAAGCTTGTTTCGTTTTGACATATTATGTTTTACATGCACATAAAAGCCAAAAGGAATGAAAGATTTTGCATAATGTAGTGAAGTAAAAAGTACGATATTAGACTTTAAATTGTAGTGGAGTTAAAGTAAAAAGTCGTCCGAAATGGAAATATTTCAGTAAAGTACAGATACACGTAAAACTACTTAAGTACAGTAAATAATTACATTTACTTCGGTACTGTCCACCACTGCAGGTAACTGTAGATGGAATTGACGAAAAAAGAGAGGCTTGAGGTGATTTTGATGTCCGGGGGAAGGCAGCTGCCATATCATAGCTGCAGACTTCAACAACCGACACCCAGAAAGACCACCAATATCACACAGCACTGTTGCGTCCCTCATAGCCAAATTCCAAGAAACCGGGACTATGGACGACAAGCCACGTAGTGGTCATCCGAAGAACAATGGTTTTGGCAGCCTTTGCAAAAAGTCCACGACACAGAACGCAACATCGCGCAACATCAGCAGAATATGGTGTCAGACAGTCAGCCCTTGTACCTGACAATGCTACAGGAAACAGTGTTCCCATCCATTCTGACCGAAGCTGGCAGTTACCCCTGTTATTTCCGACAGGATGGGGCTCCACCACACTACAGAGCAGGTGTTCATCTGTCGCTGGATATTCAATTCCCTGGTCATTGGATTGGCCGTTGTGGTCTTGTGTAATGGCCACCCAGGTCACCCGACCTCACACCACTTGACTTTTATGTCTAGGGTCATCTCAAACAAATTGTGTATGCTAAGAAATTCTGCAACAAACACCACCTTCAGCACCAAATAGTGGAGGCTTGTAACAGCATCTCTCCAGAGCTTCTCATGTGGGTTCATAACAATGGGATCCAGCGCCTTCAGCTCTGCGTTCAGCACCAGGGACAACACATCAAATAGCTGCGCATCACAGGGAATGATCCTGGTTGTTGTTACAACTTTCTGTTTTGATTACCTTTGAATCACAAGAGATAATGCCAATCTGATTGCGGTAATCGATTTTCTGAGAAAATTCTGGTATTCTTTGATATGCTACATGACCATATGGTGGCTTTCAAGATGGCAGCCATGTTCTGGACATAGCCTAAAAGATAGACCGCCTCACCCATTACTTGCTGGGGTATGTAGATATGTAATTTTCCCTTTCGTTTCTGAAATAAAAGGGTGTCCTGAGACTTTTACTCACCCTGTATGAAGAAAATAACTAGAGAAAAAATTATGGTAAAATTTGTGGAATAAATGAAACCAAGTTATCCAAGTTATGGTAGTGTTGTCTTATTTATTTATTTATTTATTTATGTTTGATGTAAAAGACTATATGTCCTTTTATTACAAGGTGTGCAGTCATGGAGTCATCTACGGATAGGCCAGCTATAGAGTCACTCATATTTGATCATCATACCTGCTCCTCTGTACTTTTAATAATCACCAGGTCTCCTCCTGCAGCCACACAAGCATCTCTACTCTCAGTCCAGGTCTTCTTATCAGTAGAAAAGTAGTAGCACTTCCCACTGAAGTACTTCCAGCCCTCAGAACAACAAGCATCACTCGCATTCATGGCTGCATCAGTACAGTTTCAATGTTAAGACATTTCTCAGAGATGATGATGATTTATACTGGATATACTGACTGTATCTCTATCTATGTTTATCCTCTGTGTTATATCCAAATAAATATTCAATTATGAAAAAAAGAGAGTTGAGATCAGGTACGGTACACGTCTATATGAGGTATGTTTTCTTTATAGTTATGTCTTTTTAACTTCAGTTTAACGTAATATCTAGATAATAACAGACAAACACTTTTAACCTCTTCCCAAAAGTTTTCCAAGTGGAGAATTACTTTACCCTCACTGTTATGTTCACTCTACACCTACAGATGATCTACAGCATGATCATTTCATTGGAAATGAGTTATTATTACTAATGTGATTTCTATCTTACGATCTCGTCTTCATGCCCATTTCTGAATAACAGGTCTGTCTGGTGTGCTGTATGTAAGGTGTAACTGATATAGAGGTAAAGATCTTACACTGAGGATCACAGGTCTGTTTATCCTTTTCTGTTTGGAGCTGCTGAATGAGCTTCTCTCTCTCTGGAAAGTCGTGGTGTCATGTTAACATGTTAATGTAGGTGAAGGTCAGATGAACAACAGTAAACACTGAAGACAGTCTCACACAGTTCAACAGGAACAAGCACAGAAACACATTCACCGTAGAAACGATTCAGAAGTATTACAGAACTGACTGTACATTCCTACTGAAAATTTTCTCAATTAAACATTTAATGCTCAGATTCGGAAAAGGAGCTCATAGGTACAGCAGCAAAAGCAGTAAAAGCCAATGAAAGCTACTCTGCAGTAGAAGTTCTGCTCTACACCACACAGTTTAATAAGCCCGTAAAAGGACAGGACCCAACTCCTCCCCACATTGTCAATAACAATGTAATTACTAAATAATAAACCTTATGATATAATAAGCTTTGTTTATAAGGGGTTAATTCTGAGAAATCACAGTTTGTAAGGTGATAAAAGCATGCTGTATTTTATATGAAATCTATCATTGATGGAATTTGCAGAGAAATTTAATGAATGTGCAGATCCTTCACTTTAAAGTTAACATCACCTTTGATTGTAAATTGAGAAAGATATAAGTGAATGATTTTTTTGGAAAAGAAAATAAAACATTCTGTTTGCAAAGTAATGATCTTTGGAAATTTATGTCATTATGTCATTAATAAGGTGAAGAGAGCAAACACTGGATAAACAGGAAACAAATAGATGTTTAGTCTCATGTGAACAATCTACACATCAGATAAACATCCGATTTGTCTGTTGATTTTTATTAAGTATTTATTAAGAGCAGAAGTAAAGTTATATCTCACCACTGGTCAGGTTTGTCTTTTCTGTCTGGAGCTGCTTAATGAGCACATCTCTCTCTATGAAATCAGAACAAACACATCACCATGTTAATGAAGTGCAGATCAGATTAATGTCAGTGAACACTAAATAAACAGGAATAAGCAAACGGATGACATTTTATCTCAAGTACAGATCTACACATAGCCCAATATACATCCAGTTTGCATGTTGATTTGTATTAAATGTTCATTATTAGTGAAGGTAAAGTTATATCTCACCCTGAAGGCTGCTGTTCAGGTTTGTCTTTTCCATCTGGAGCTCTACAAAGTCAGAACAACACATCATCATGTTAATGAAGTGCAGATCAGATTAATGCCAGTGAACACTAAAAGAAGAATAAACAAACTGATGACATTTTCTCTCAAGTACAAATCTAAACATCTCTCAATGTACATCCAGTTTGTGTGCTGATTTGTATTAAATGTTCATTATTAGTGAAAGTTATATCTCACTCTGAATGCCGCTGCTCAGGTTTGTCTTTTCCATCTGGAGCTGCTTAATGATCTCATCTTTCTCTACAAAGTCAGAACAACATCATCATGTTAATACAAGTGTAGCTCAGATTAATGCCAGCAAATCTAATTTCTATGAGGGACAGCAACTCCAGGTCCCCTGCCTGAGCACAGTACTGCTCATATAGACTGTTAGCCAGTGTACTGTTCTCTCAGTTCCAGAAGAGCTGTTAATATACAGTCATTCAGAATAGACTGTGAGCTTTAGCATGGGCGGTTCAGTCTGTGGTCAAACAACAGTTCTGACGTCAGCTGAGAGCTAAATTAAACACAGATTATTGATCCATTTAGTTCAATAAACTCAACATTTCAAGTTAACTTGATAAATAGTTTAATAATTTATGATGATATCAGAAGCTCTCTCATTGCTGCTAAACATTGTACACTCATCGCCAAAAAATGGTTACACCCAGAATGAATCAACTGTCAGGAATGAAATTTGGTGGGTGAAACAAGCAAATGATTCAAGTTTGGACGACATGTACACAGACCATTACGACAACTGCCCGTAACACCAAACACCACATCAATGTCGCCAAAGACTGTAATGGTTTTGTCATGTCAGTCATGGAGCAACTCTGAACGGCAGAGGGTCCTCTTCAGTGATGAGTCCCGCTTTTGTCTTGGTGGAGACGACCAATGAATCTGTGTGTGGAGGCACCGTGGACAGCACCAAGATAAACGGTTTATTGTCACATATCACACGTCCAGAAGGCCTGGTGTCACTCCACCACCACCCCTACCACACAGTCTGCAGGAACTGTGTGAGAATATTCAAGATGCATGGGATGGATTATCACAGGACACCATTAGGAACCTCTCCAACTCCATGGTCGAGAGGTCTGGCATGTCTTATTAGGAAACATGGCGGCTTGATGCCATACTGAGAGACACTACTGTATGTGTAGCCCAATAAATATTGCCCATATCAGTCTAAATGTATCATCATTTTATGTTCCTGGTAACCTTTATCTTCCTTCCCAATAGTTTTGGAATCCCAGACTTCTTCCACATTCTTCCTTCCAACTGTGATGGTGAGTATATAAATGAATGAATCAATGGATGAATAAATAAATGTATGATGACAGTTCACTTTTGCTGTTTGAGTAAGGTGAGTAATGTGTGTCAAATTAAAATGCAATCGGTGGAAAACATAAAATGCAATCCAATTCATGGCATTGCTTTTCCTTTGTATTATGCCTATTGTCACGCCGCCTGTTTCCGCTGGTGAGTCTGCTCAGCCTGGGAATCCACTAGCAGATGATGTCACCACCACGTGTCCTCCTGCAGCTTATCGATCTCTGTCACCAGAGTATTGACTTCACCTGTTTGCAATCAACTGTGTGTATATATACTGCCCTGTTACTCAGCCTCATTGCAAGGTTTTGTAATTGTTCTTTCATTGCAACTCTGAGCGTTCTTCCTGTTTGCCTTCTCGTGTGTGACCCGTCCTTTGTTTTTCAACTTCTGTGTTTTTGCTCTGCCCTATGCTCTTGTTGTTTACCTGTACGGTTCTGACTCTGCCTGTGACTGTTACCATCCCGCCGGTGCACCCTAATAAAACCCAGTGTTATTTCTCTCTCCACGTGCATTGGTTCTGTCAAGCGGGCCTTTAAACAGGATGTCCTGTCATGCTGTTTGCAGTGAATGAATATGAAAGACTATTATTCACACATGGAAACAACCAAAATTATGAATGTATTCTGTAGTGTTCATATGCCTGTGTGATGTGCATACATGCAAAGGGGAGTCAGATTTGTATTAGCAACATTAGATTATCTATGTTCCATGTCTTTGAGGCCATTACAAAAGCCTCTTGCAGAACATCTGCCCGCCAGCTGTTCTCATAAAGACTAAAGAACTGGCACCTCATCATGAATTCAACATTTCATTTTCTTAATTGCATGACACACTAGTTTAAACACAGTTTCATGTGCATTGCATGTACCATCGTTCACTGTGATTGTTGTGATTTCAATGAGGTATTCCTGCTTGAAGCACCACATATTGGAAAGCAATACAGCTGTGCTTTGATTTAATTGAACTGTGGATTGGATTGCATTGTTTATTGTAAATCTTCATGTGTTGTTTTTCAATAAAAAGGTGGAGTGACATATGTAATAGAGGTTTTGCTTTTCATTTTGTCACATATTCTGCATGTTACAATGAACAGTAAGTACGTGCCATAATACTGTTGCCCATCCAGACACTAACCTGTATTATTTTCTTTACGTGAAGTTCGGCCAAGAACATCTGGGAAACAGAAACAGGAGAAACTGAATGAGAAAAAAGTTACAGTGGATGTTGTACCTCCTGATAATAACACCAGTTCATAAAGCAATAGTACAAATCAGTGGCAGGGATTGTTGTCATCATTAATTAAGCAAATGAACAGGTTATTAAAATATTGTGTGTGTATATATATATATTTGAATTTGGACTCACAGAGCACTCCGATGGCAATGGCCGCAGCAAATAGGAGAACACAGAGAGAAATCCACAGTAGTCTCTCTTTAGCCTGTCTGGTTGTCATGACCTTTGACCCTGGTTCAGGTGAGGGTTCAACAGAGTCATCTGGTCTAGGCAGGTCAGAGTGGCTAGGACCAGCTGCCAGGACAGAAAGAACAGGAACGGATGGCTAACACAAACTGTGAATTGATTTATGAGTTGAACACGGAAGTGCAGACGACTTATGGGAAATACCACAGTGATTCAGAAAAGTGAGAATGAGGGAATACGATGCTAACCTAGGTACTGCCTGAAGAGGTGAGTCCTCAGACGAAACTGACCATGCAGTGCAGAGTTCAGGAATTTTTTACATCATTAAGGGGCAATAACATGAGGTCAAACCTTACAAACTTGCTTAGATGTTAAGGAAGGGCATGTCAGGAGCACAGAAGTAGAAAACCTATGCTGGTGTGCAGGTGTGTAGTTCTGGACCAAGGTGTAGAGGTAGTGAGGAGCTGAACCTCTTGAGGCCTGGACTGTGAGTACCAGAGTTTTTGCTTCCACAGGAAGCCTGTGGAGTGATTTCAACAAAGGAATCACATTTGAGAACTTTGGGAGGTTATGGACCAGACCAGCCACAGCATTCAGATTGCTCTGAAAAGGAAAAATGGCATACAATGGGAATGCTAGAGCTTGAACAAGAACTTGAGCAGCATTTGCGATCAGGAAGGGTCATACTCTCCTGATTCTGTGAAGTAGGAATCTGCAGGATCGGATGGTATTTGATATGTTAACTGAGATATTAATTGTTCGGAATGTCTTTGAGGTTCTTAGTCCTGTGTGACAGAGAATTGTGAAGGAACAGTGATCAGAGACAGAAAAGTCCAGTGTAGGGTTTTGCAGATAGTTCTGTCTTGATTCGGTTTCAGGTGGTGAGTTTCCATCCATGCAGAGATATCATAAAAACAGTCTGTTAGTCATCAACAGGTTCCGTTCCAGTTTGTGAACCTAATGTTGAACCGCTTAGCGCATTCCCACCACCAAAAAAAAAAATAAAAAGTTTGGAACCTAAAACGTTTGTTCCCAGCTGGAACCAAAGATTGTAGGTTCTTCAGCACGAATCGTGACAACATCCGTCGGTGTGTCAGTTGTTGAGGAAAAAGAAAGCAACATTGGCGACACCCAGTGGTCTGCTAAAGAACCTCTTCTACATCTTCTTATCACCAGTAGTTTATATGTGCTTGCTTTTTGGATGTTGATGATGTATCCTTTGATGTTCCTTGGTTCCAATAAAGTCTGGTGCAAACTGGTTCCCTGATTAGCACCAGTGAGGTATTAAACATATAATTGTCAACAAAGTATTTATATGCTGTAGCATCAATAACGTCAAGTCAAATTGAATTATTTAGCACTTGAGTGCAAACCGCCAATGAGCAAGCCAAGGGCAAAAGTTGCAAAGAAAAACTCCCTCAGAGCAAGAGGAAGAAACCTTGATGGTAACTGTTAGATGGAACACTACAATGATAGTCTATTAGAAAGAACAGAAGAAGTGTTGAGTGTTTTCTGAGGCAGAGGAATAAATGTCTATATAGTCTGTACTTCCAGATGCAGTTTAGGACTCTGTAGTGAGTGATGTAACAGAGGACAGGTGATTTTTACTCCTTACGTACATCTCCTTGAGCTTTGTGGTTGAGCTGTTGTTGCTACTTGATGCTTCCAGTTCACAACAACAGTACTTACAGTTGAGCAGGGCAGAAACTTCATGTACTGACTTGTGGCAAACATGCCACGTTCAAAGACACTAAGCTCTTCAGTACGATCATTCTACCACCAATATTTGTTTAAGGAGATTGCACTGCATGACATCCCTGAACTCAGTAATTAAGTGGGTATCTTAGAGTATATCAGCTGGACCTGACCAAGAGGATGCGTGAGCGGTTACATAGACTTACCTTGTTTAGGGACGCTCACAATGGAGTAGATTTCATCCTCTTTTTCTGCAGCAGCTGATGAAACAAAAGAGTTGTAAATTAATTCTTATGTTTGCCTAGTCTTAAACTCTAAAACCAGTATTTTACAGCACCCACATTTTACTGGTGTCTTAAACTGAGTTATTTATGAATTTGTTGCATTTAGGGTGTATTGGAACAGCAGAAACACGAAAATGTATGTGCACGAAAGTTTCTGAAAGGGAATAGGAAACAAAGGTTTTAAAACCCCTTCAACAGCCATCTGTCAACAGAAAGTGGCCACCCAATTCCCACCACCCATCTGGCATTATTTGGGTGGTGGATCATTCTCAGCATAGTGGTGATACTGACACAGTAGTGACGTGTTAGTGGGTGTGGTGCTGAATTGTGTGTATTGAGAGGAGCCATGTTGTTGGGGTTTTCACATGTCAGTGTCTTAACCCACTTCTGGGTTAAGAATAGCCCGCTGACCTATAATATACAGCAGCCTGTGGTCTACCATTTAGATGACCACTTATGTAGGGCTAGGTGATAACGAAGACAAACAGTGGAATAAAAGGTTCTAGAGATATAATCTCTAACTGTAAGTCTACAAAGCTTATCAGCAAAGAAGGTGTTTCCAATAAAGTGGCCAGCAACAATGTTAAAAAGCTCAACAACACTGCTGTACCTGATACATAAGTTCTAGTACAACACACTACTATCACACTACTATCATCACTGCTGTGCTGAGAAGGGTCCATCACGATGCCTGGCCAGCTGTGGTTCTTTTCCGTTGAAGGATGGGGTACAGGGGTGCTAATGAGCCCCAAACAATGAAAGGTATGAGACTAATGATCTGAACTCTTATTCCATTCCCAGGTGTGTGGCTCATGTGGTCTTTTAAGCAATTTGGAATGCCTTAAATTCCAAATTGGAATTTAAGCAATTTGCAACATGATGCCTATTTAGAGTTTACAAGCATGTTTATCCATGTTTAATTCCATTACTGCCACATTTCACTCAGGGTTACATTATCACTTCATCTTCTTTGCCTCTTAGCATGAAAACAGCATTTGTAAAACAGTGTCAGGTCTACATATTGAATGACATAAGCAACTGCTGTGGTCGCCAGGAGCCCCTCTAACAGTGTCTGTGTTTTTACTTATGCTGAAGCATTATGTTGTTGGAAAGTACCGCCAATGTGTTGTATAATATGTGACAAAATAAACTAAGATAAGCACATTTAAAAAATCGTTATCTTCTGTTTCCTGTTCTCACAATCCCTAACACTCCAACCCCCCCGACTGTGTTTTTACTTATGTTGAAGCATTATGTTGTTGGAAATTGTTGGAAATTACCACCAATGTGTTGTATTATGTTTGACAAAATAAATTAAGATAAACACATTTAAAATATCTTCCGTATTCTGTTCTCATAATCCCTAACACTCCCACCCACCTCCCCCCTAGTTTCTTTGTCCTATGATAGCCCTACCACATTTACATGAGGGATTCGACCTTCTGGCTACAAGCAGAAGCTGACCAGACCTCCAGCCCAAACTCTCTCCACTCCATTAATCAGTCTTTTCTCATCCTACCACCTCATGTTAAAGACACAATCCAAACTCACAATATGGCATTAGTTTTATAGTTGTCTTAGTTGGACAACTAGAAGTAGTGGATCTGGGATCTGTCTAACAATGAACATTCAACTCAGGCAGACCTTCTATAGAAGTTTCAGCTTCACAAAACAAACAGACGTGATTACCTCTTTGCAACAGCTGTTGACAATTTTCTCTGTTAACCCAGTTTAAGATACTCAGGCTGTGTTTGATCTGTGGGCACCATCACATCTCATGAAATCATAGTATTCAAATACTACCTTAACTGTAAAAGTACAGCATTTATAATAACAAAAAACAGTGCTGTCCCCACTGCTACCAGGGTAAGATCCAACTAAGCTTAAAGTTGCCTGGGATAGCAAGATACACTCTGTGTCAAGACAGAGCCCTGGACAGAGAATGCTTAGAAGATTGTCTTAGAAAAGGAGGATTCATTACACTATACTGAACAAGCCTAGACTGACAGCCCTGCCACAATGGTGGATCACCCATAAGACTCTGCATCATGACATTACATTTCCAAGCCCTGCTCAATTTGCCTCACTTTTAAACATCCTTCTCATTCTTGAATACTAAAATAGATGGGCTAGCTTAGTCTGCTGCAGCAAGAAGACTGGAAAAGTTACATAGACTCACCTTTTGTAGAGAACTTCAAAGTGGAGTAGGTTACATCCTCCCGTTCTTCAACAGCTGACAAAACATCAGAAAGTCTTACATTAATCGCAAATTAGTTTTATTAATCTTATTACTGATTCTGAGTGTGCAACAGTCTTCAGAGTATATATATTGTCATCATTGGTGTTTGAATTCTTTGGTGACTCTGTTTAAACTGATCTTATTGCTTGGGATACTGTATATACAGAGTGGTGAACTGGTGTTACACTTACGCCATACATTTCACCCACAACCCTGCACTCCATACAGCTGACCAGCTTATATAACATAAAGGCAGTGAATGGAAATAGATGGCCCTACAGATAGTCCAATCATGGAGCATAGCTTTCCAAAGGTTGATTTCAACATTCTTAAAATGCAGAATCCAAAGCTCTGAAAAGGATTAAAAAATGGTTCACAATGTGCTCCCAATGTCTGGTGCATTTGCATTCTCAGATGTACGCTGGAACAAGGTTGTATCTAGCTTCATAGTTGACTTGAATTTCCTGTTCCACCTTAAATAGTGCAGTAGTTACATTGGGGGGCTGTTTAAGGTGGAACAGAAAATATACAAAAAAAACCAGCTTCAGTTTCATTAAGGTGGATTGCAGACATTCAGTGAGCAGTGACGCCCTGCATGAGTCATCCTGTTAGTGCCTATTGTTAATGCCTATTGGCATGCAGCTGCACGACGTAGGACTACATGCACACAGACAGTTACCACGACTGCCCTGTCGTGCCAGACTGTCATGGAGTGACTCAAAACGGCAGCGGGTCATCTTCAGTGACGCGTCCATCTTTTGTCTTGGTTGAGACGACCAATGAATCCGTGTGTGGAGGTACCGTGGTCAGCGGCAAGATGAACGGTTTGTTGTCATGCATGACATGTCCAGAAGACCTGGTGTCACCTTCACCCTTAAAGCACAATCTGCAGGAACTGTGTGAGAATATTTAAGCTGCATGGCATGGATTATCACAGGACACCATTAGGAACCTCTACAACTCCATGCTGAGATGTCTGGTATGTTGCATTAGCAAACATGGCGACCCGACACCATACTGAGAGACACTACTTCTGTAATATATTTACATTTATGGCATTTAGCTGACGCTCTTATCCAGAGCGACTTACAAGGTTATTCATATTACAGGTAGGCCAAAGTAGTGTTAGGAGTCTTGCCCAAGGACTCTTATTGGTGTAGCACAGCATAGTCACCCAGACCAGGAATCGAACCCCCATCTCCCACATGATGTGGTAGCTCAGTGACAAGTGGTGTTATCCGCTGTGCCACACCAATAACATTTTTTTTTTATTGTAACTCAATAAAAATTGCCCATATCAGTCTAAATTTATCGTCATTTATTGTTCCTGGTAACCTTTATCTTCCTTCCCAATAGCAATACAATCTGACACTTCCTTCTGGGTGCGCCTATTCTTTTGATGCAGAGTGTATTTTTCTGCCAGAAGTTTGTAAATGCGCTTAATATTTGCAAAAAAAATTGAATTTAAACACAGCTTTAGAGGCCTAAGAGGGTGACCTTTAAGGAGAACTCCTATTTCCTAAAGAGCAAAGGAATGCTAAAACTGCTTCTGATATTGTATCTTGAAGATGGGAGGGACTTTGGAAAACTACAGCTAATTTAGATGGATATTGAAGGACCAGCTGTTATATATGGTGTTTGCTTACTAGCTGGTTAAAGCAGAATGAATCCAGATACCTAATATTACTGCTAGGAAGCCTAATATCTGAATAAGCCTATACATCAGATTCTGAAGGATTGTATGACGTATTGATGCATGCTGGGTATTGTAGTGAGAGCACTGATGGATGAAAACTCAAAAAGGCTACAAAATCATGAATTCTGTTAAACCAATGCAGCTAATATTGTAATCCTATGCTAAATTATGTGACATGAGAAACAGGAAATTAAGTGTTTTAGGCCAGGATGCCTCTGTAAGCATCTAGGATGAGGATTGAGCTCATCAAAGAACCATACAACCATGTTTGAAAAGGAGATTGCGGACATGAAGAGCCTTTAAAGATGCAACCATATAACATAATGAAAAGGGTGTTAGCAGTGTAAGGGTCTTCCCTAGAAACACTGGCATTGTCTCCTTTACAAAATGGTCTTCTGAAGAACCATCCAATCTTTACATCTGAGATTGGCAGATGTCTCATTTCTTTTAGCCTTTTCTTTAAATCTGAAATGGAGTGGGGTAAATGAACAATTCCACATTTCCAATGTTTTCCATTAGCCGACCTTGCAATATAAATTATTTGCATTATGGTGTAGCATTTAATACATTTAATACATTTAAACATAGTGACTGCACTTCCCTGCCTCACATCTGCCAAAATAAATACAATAAACTGGTTGATTTTGAGCAAAGATCTGTCAATTCCCATTGCAAAATCATGTACCTCTGGTTCATTCTGTGGCACCATACAAAGAACAGGTCTGTCATTGTTAAGAGTGTAGCTGCAACATTTAGTGCAGAATGTACACAAGAACTGACTGAGTTTTGCTGTAATCCAGGTCAGATGAATTAAAAGCATGGATTACTTTCTCTGGATCTTTTAGGGGTAATAAATTAATTAACTCTGGTGAATCTTATGAACTTAGAATAGACTCAAAATAGAAAAGCTGCTCCAGCAGAATAAAAAATCTTAATCATCTATTTTTTTCCCCACATTACACTTACATTACAACACAATGTTAAAGCTACAAAGCTTTCAGTAAACTCACCTAGCATACCACAACATGGACAGAGAACTGCATTGTCCTGTATTGCACTTACATGTATTATATTAACTATAATGGAATCAGTAACATTATCTTATCTCTTTCCAATTACCAAACTAGGTATTCCCTGACAGTGCCATCTTCATACTGCATTTAATGCTTCTGAGACTTGCCTTAAAATGATACAACACAAACATAAACTGCACTTTAGGAATGCAAATCAACAGCACAGGTTCAACAGCATGCATGACATTATCTAGCATACGATTGATGGCATAATACAACAGATACCTCCCTGTTATTCTTGCCCTGCAAACGTCTTTGCAGACAAAAAGAAAAAAAAAGCACTCACTTTTGGAAGGTTCACCATCTTCTGTCTCCCGCTTTTTAAATGTAACGGTAGCGTAGATGGCTGCCATTTCTATCATATACACATGTAGATAACAGACCTACTGTACGTCAGAGCGAGAATACATTGACTAAATTCTATCTTTGCAAACCTACAGTGGAGTGTTGCACATCCTCTCAATAAGACATTCTTGGCACATTTGAGAAGCTCCCAGTGCACTTTCACTATGTTTGCAAAAACCTCTATGACATCAGACTGTATTGGTCAAGTTCTCACCACAAACGAATACAAGAAAAAAGATGTAAGTGTAGTTTCCTGTGCACTGCATACAATACACTAATTTCTTGCTTGTGTAACACTTGTAGTTCCTCTTTTATACTTTGGAAAGTATACACATTCCACATTATCTGATGCTCTGCACATTACCTCTACAAGAGTACGCCATGCTGGCAGTAGTGGTTTACTCTGTCAGAGGTTATTATTAGTTGCAATTGCAAGTCCAGTTTTCTCTAACTTGTGTGCTGCTGTAATCTGTTTGAAAAGAAGGACTACTTGGATTTCATCTAGACCAAACTGCTTGGGTTTCTGAGGGTGTGCTCTAAAATGTTTAGCCATCCACAGAGGGTTTTCAGAGCAATGCAGATACTGAGTGAATCATACTAGTCGCTCCTTCAGGGCAGTAATTCAGACTGGCAACCTGTAGCCCAAGAAGGTACAAGTGGTTTGCCTCACTCTTAGTTGTGTGTTCTCCGTGATTCTGATCTCATACAAATCCCTAGGTATTTCATTCAGGCTGAAGCAGGTCGAATGCTGTGGCTGTTTCGGACATGGATGGACAAATGTATTGCCCTTGCTTATTTGAAACAAAAGGCGTTTTGTGATGTAAAAAAAATCAACACAGTTGCATATATCCAAGGTGTGAAATACAGGGAGTCTTATGATCCCCTATTTAACCTCTTAGACCCCCCGATTGTCTTAAAATCCCTGAAAATAACTTGCAGGTCATTGGAAAAAAATAGACATTCACAGACTCTTGTTCTTCTGTTCTTGGTTCATTAATGTTTAGTTTTTTAGCTCCTAGATTGTAGCCACATGTTTTCTCTGGTGGTTTCTCTCTAGCCTTGGATTTCAATAAAAACTCATTACTACATCCTGCTACAATAACAAACTGTTATGAGTGGATCTCAGGAGAAAAATACAATACAAGAAAAATGCGAGAATGTAAGAACCCAAATATACAGTATGAACTCTGTATTCTCTCCAGGCCTCTCTAGACTAGCTCAGAATCAACAGGGCGAACATGAACCCAAAGTAGTCAACTAAATATATTCTGATTCTGATTCTGATTCTGATTCTGATGAAGGCCTTATATGGTCTTTCTCAAGCTGGGGTTAATGTGAAAGTTTCTTCCCATCTAGTAAGTAGAAATACATTTATCTGAAGTTTGTACATTCCGAATTACACTGTGAGCACATTAGCACTCTATCTGCACATTTTAGTGTAGAATTTCTAATTCAAAATACAGTATACAGTGGTGTATGAAAGTTTGTGATCCCTTCAGAATTTCTGTTATTTCTGCATAAAAAACAAACAGTTTTACCTAAATGTAGATAAAGAGAACCCAATTATAGAAAACAGACATACAAAAAATTACTGGGGTTAGCTTTGGGTTAAATAGATCTGGCTTGAGGAGCGGGTTGTAAGGTATTTTTAACCAGCTGGACTAATTTTTCCCAATCTTTGCTCTTGGCGCACTAGTCATTTTCCTAAACCTGCTGGATCCATGGTGAAGACAAAGACTTCTAGAATAAAGTGACTGAAAGTCGTAGCTTGGATCCAAGAGCAGATTGTTACAAATGAAAACCCAGCAAACATAAGTCTATTCCCCCAGGCATATCAAATTGTGTACAAATGATGTATAATTTGTGCTATATCTTTTGCAATGGCTACCTTTTATCTTTTACTATTTTACTATTTCCTCCAATATGTTAAATTCAGTAAATAAACAGTAATTGCGTATTAACATGTGCAGAAGTATCTTCCCTGCAGAGGATGTGTAACTTCCCTTGCGCATTATTCCTGCTCCGTTTCATAACATCTTCAGCAATGTTCTGTTGTGTTGCTCACTCACAAACTAGAATTTCTAGAATTTCTCAGTTTAGCCAGATAACTTAAGTGTCAAGCCTGTCCCATGGACAGGAGGTGAGGGGCATTCTTATTGGGCAGTCTTCATTCTTGGGCTAACTGAATAATCTTGCTAAGTGAAATACACCCCTGGGATTTCTTAGTTGATTAGTAGCAACATTATGGTTAGGCTTAGATTTGGGAGAAGGTGTAGTTAATGTTAAGTTTAGGTTCGTGGTTGTCAGGTAAACAACAGTGGTGCCCCCTTGTGGATATATGTTGATTAACATTGAAAGCTGCCTGGGGTTTGTGATGCCCCTATGCTTTAAATTACAATGTGAAATGTAATTAGGTTGGTATAGTGTGTTGGGTAACACCTCTGCCCTCTTCTTGCAGACCACTGTGAGCTATACCAATGACTCTATAAGAAAGTCGCTCTGGGTAGAAAAAAGTGTCTACCAAATGCCATTAATAAAAAATACATGTTTTTTAATTGGTTGAATGTTGTGGTGTTACTATAGATTTTAGTTGATTTATATAATAATATGTGAGTTTATGAGTATTCCACAATGCCTAAGAACATGCTACTGACAGTCAGATTTCGGAGTCGGTAATCTTTAATCTGTATTGTTCATACACAGCCTTTCCAGGATGAGATTATTACACATAATCAGGTAGATGTTATTTAATCATTTTCATCTGTTGGCTAGCAAATCACACAGATTAGAATACTGAAAAATGCAACAGTGGCTCCTGGATGAGTCAGTATTTCTTTACTGAAGATGAGCACAGACTTACAGTGCCATCTACAGTACTGACCTTACATTAACAGCCCTAATTGCTGTAAGAATGTATTATAGTACTGTATGTAAGTTATAGTATATTTAAAGCCCAGCACTGAGATGATTAATTTCTAAATTTATTCCTTTACAGATCACTGATTAAGAGATTTAAAATAAGCACGTACAGTAACTCAAATAAAAAGAATTATAATGCATGTCGAACACCTGGTCTTCTGGATTACTGACTACCTCACTGGCAGACCTCAAAATGTCAGGCTGAAGGACTGTACATCAGGGACTGTGGTCAGCAGCACAGGAGCACCACAGGGGACTGTACTTTCCCCTTTCCTCTTCACACTGTACACCTCAGACTTCAAGTACAACTCTGAGACGTACAACATGCACAAGTTCTCAGACGATACTGCTATTGTGGCTTCTATAAGGGGAGGGCAGGAGGCGGAGTACAGAAACCTGGTGGAGGACTTTGTGGCATGGTGCCGTTGGAACAACCTGCTACTGAACACTTCCAAGACCAAAGAGATGGTGGTGGACTTTCGCAGGGCCAGGCCACTGACACAGCCAGTCTCTATTGAGGGGGTTGAAGTAGAGATGGTTAAGACCTAGGGGAGGCCGGAGCTTCTTGTCACATGGGTAAGTTGTCACATCATTAATATTTTCACCTTCAGAGGGAACTATTTAAAAGTTGAATACTAGTTATGTGCATTTAATTGGTCTGATGTCATATCCTGTCTGGGAATAGCACATCACCCTGTTAAATGAGGTGAACACTGATTTACCACCAGCCTGGGCTGAAAATGAAAAAGCCAGCAGCAAGTGGTTTACATGCTTCTTAAAGCGGCACCCTGAAAGCCAGAGGCAACTAGCCTTGCCAGGGCAAGCACCTTTGACCAGGAGAATGTCAAGACTTTGACCAGGGGACATCTGGAATATGGATGAAAGTGGTGTGACGACCATGCAGAAACCAGACCCTCTGGTGGCCAGGCGTGGGCTTAAACAGATAGGGTCACTGACATCTGGTGAAAGGGGTACCCTAGTAACACTAGCATGCACGGTCTCAGCAATAGGAAATAGTATTCCCCCTTACATCATATACCCCCAGGTGAACTTCTGCAATCACTTCCTTAACAACAGACAGCCTGGCAGCAAAGCAGGAGCAAACCCCCCTGGCTGGATGAAGGAAACACACTTCATGGATTTCCTCATGCATTTTGTTGAACATGCCAAGTGTTCAAAGGAAAAGCCATGCTTACTCCTTCTGGACAACCACAGCTCGCCTCTTTCTATTGATGGACTTAATTTTGCCAAAATTACGGCATAATTATGCTTTCCTTCCCACCCCACTGCTCACATATGCTGCAACCTTTGGACAGAACCATTTATGGGCCACTGAAAAAGCACATAAACTCAACCTCTGATTCGTGGATGAGGACCAACCCAGGAAAAACAATCACAATCTATGACCTCCCTGGGAGCTGCAGAGGAAATACAGGGTATAAAGTCTGTATGCTAGAGCTGCTGTCAGACAGGTTTGGAGCTTTGGAGAAGACTGTCAGAGCACACATTATCCTGACTACTTTGTATGGAAACGAATTCCAAGAGAACAAATTGGAATGCTAGTAAACATAAAAGCTGGCAAGACTAGACTAATGTTACTAATGTTACTATCCTGCTTATACTAAGCCTGTAATGTCAAGTGTATCCAAGTACATGAGCAGGCTGAATTGCTTATAAGTATTGGAGCAACCTGCTATTGGCTGACGCTGGCCTCTTGTCAGCTTGTTAGGTGTGGCCATGCTGGTGGCCATGCCAGGATGATTATTGGAGGCGTGCATCTTCCGGAAAGGGACTGTTTGTGTTGTTTATGTTGTTGTTTGTCAGATAAAGGATGGTATGCGTTATTGTATGTCAGGGGATGTAGGCCGTCAGTGTGTTGTGTATGTGTGAGGGGGATCACCGCTAGCAGGAAATCTGTGGTTGCTGGTGAACTCCACCGTGAACTTTGTGGCTTCTTTGTATGTGGCTTTCTGCTGGTGTTTCATAAATAACACTACCCGCAGCAGAATCATGCTGCCTTCTGTTTTGCTTTATGCAGCATTAATACAGCTTTAATGCTTTGTGAGGGATTGCTGAAAGAAAAAACTGTATTTTCATACTCAAACTGACAAAAATAAAAGTTTTGTGATTATTTAAATTACCTATTAAATGTGCATTTGCTACTACAAAACGACATTACTCCAGAACCATGAATCTCCAGCAGGTGGACAATGGTGTCCTGCTAAGAGAAGAATAATTTATCTACTTTATATTTTACAAGCTGAATAGTCACATTCAGTAAGACAAAAATCAGGTAAATATCTTTTATGTGTGGATATTTGGGCTCAGGTCAGGGTTGTGTGATATTTTGTGGACACTGTAAAACACTGTAATTTGGATTTTTTACTTTAAACAGTCCAGCTGCCTTAAACTATAAAATATAAAGTACTTTAAATAAGTGAACACAAGAAGTGAACTGAATGTGCCACACATTGGTTTGTCAAAGGTGACGTATACGATTCTGGAGAATGTTTTGTATGTTTAAAACATTTAAATATTTAAAACCTTTGTCTCCCCGTCTCTTTTGCCTAGTACTGTAGATCCATAATAAAGAATGTCTTCTTTGTCATATTTATGTCATATTTAGCCTCATATTTGGTGAGTAAAGTTGATAATTATTGAGTATTGCACGTGTACAGTGTGTGAACACTCCCTAATACCATTCAACCTAATACAAACTGTACATATACAAACCCAGGACCACGGTAGCTCCTTTCACAAAACATAAATTTATGCCACGTTAAGCCAGTAGTTATACAGTATAAGTATTATGTCTCTGTCACAACAAAACCCTGTATCTTCAAAACAACAATTACAGGAGAGGGAACAAAACGTTCTTATACTGACTGGAAGTTAAAGGAACATTTTTCCCCCTGGAGCATCGCCACTGTTCCGTTTGCTAAAAAAAAATAGCGTAATGTAAAGAGCAGCTCTTCAAACCACAAAAATAATTACAGAACTAAATAAATCTATAAATAAATAAATAAACAACAACAAAAGAAATAGAAGGTTTTGTTCCAGCAGTGACATTAAGTAGATCTGACCTGAAGTCACAGTGTGACATTACACCTTTAACACACGAAGAGAAGAAAGCATGTCTTTCTTGTACAAGCACGACAGGTTTTCATAAATGCTAACATGAGAATGAACAGATTTATGACAATAACAGGTTACAGTGAAACTCGCCACTGGGCTTGTCCGGCTGTCTATATGCCATGGTGCTGATTTCTCTGAGTGGAGAGGGTGTATATATATCAGGAGTGGAGAGATAACTGCTGTAGAAGTGTCTCTGTCAGATGGCGATGAGAGTAACGTTCCACTTCCTCATACAGCTGTCTTGCGCACACTGAAGGCCACACTGTGCACTTCACTGATGTACACTACAGTACAAGATAAAGTATAATACTGCATACAATGCAACTGCTGGATGGTCATCTCAGAAATGAAACTGGATCATGGATGCCAAGAATTCATGTGTTTTATTTAGCAATCAAAGCAACTGGCAGCTGGTAGGTCTTGTCAGGTCATCTATACATAAAATCCAACACATAATGTATATAGAGCTTTTAGCTAAGTCTAAACTATTCACTTACAAGCCTGAGATAACAACCAAATCCCACCAACAGCTAATCTGAAGTTACATACCAAAATAATTAAGCCAATCCAAAATAACATGAACTATTCTAAATAAAAATGAACTGTATATTAATTATAACTGTGTATGTCTATTTTCTTGTGGCCTGCTGTAGAGTCAATTTCTCAGAATACAAAACTGACACAAGAGTTTTGTTGCTTCCTTTAAACTGTAAAATGATGTGTGAAGCTGTTTCACACCATAAGTTGAAGTTCATAAAGTTTACTGCACGACTATGACACCATACCCTGTCCACCCCTCACACCCTCCCTTCCTCTTACAGGAGGATGTGCTCAGATAAGGCACAGCTTGTCTGGGTGGAATAAAAAATAAAATCAGTTTCATCGTCTGTTGTTGATGTTCTTTTTATTTAGCTTGAACGCTCCACTTGCCCGTTCCCTCCAAAGCTCTACAGTCTGTATGTCTGTCACTGAAACACAAAATCTCCACCGAGATGCAATTTCAAAACATGCTAATGTCCCACAGTGACGTTCCAGCAGGCTGTTCTAAACAGCAATGCAGTCTTTCCTATATATTCCAACACTTCCACACTGACACAAAACAATAGCAATAGCTATTCAGAGAGCTGGTATCTGGTAATACCTGAGCTGCTGGTCACTCTCACCTGAACACAGACATGAGAGGAGTTCTTCAGGTTTCTATGTGTATCTCTGAGCTTCGGTCTTTTCTGTCAGAGTACTCTCAGTAAACTATCACTGATAGGACACACAGACAGACAAATATCTAGAGGATAGATGGTTTTGTACCATCCTGGCTGAGTCAGTATTTCTTTACTGAAGATGAGCACAGTCTTACAGTGCCATCTATCTAAATCCAGAAAGCTGGATTCACATAAGCACCACCAACACTGCAGCACCTTCACCATGAAGCATGATGATGATTCCTGTCCAGAGAAGCAGACACAGTTAAAATCATACAGCTGACATGTACACAGATGAGGTAAAACATCACAGCACACCTAAAACCTAACCCTAATCACCATAATGCCACAGGGGCCCTGAAACATGTTTGTGGTCTATTTATATCTTACCTGTAATGACTCGATGCATTGAGGTAATGTTAAGTATTTGCTGTGCCGGTGGAGGCGGAGTCACCTGGGCTACATTGGTGGAGAATGTGTGCATCG
>CM067482.1:4163289-4196372 GCA_034552555.1 Semaprochilodus insignis | reverse complement strand
CCCGACACTGCTAAACAGCCCTATTCAGAGGAGCTGGTTTGATGGCATTGTTGCTTTACAAAATAATAAGGCGCTGCTTACCCTGTCTCTTCTTCAACTGTGCATGCAGATGGATTCTGCAACTCCAAGAACTTTCTAGAAAATTACATCTCCATTTGTATATATCCTGGGAAAATGACATTTGAAGACACTGCAAAGCCCATGTTTGACAGATCAGCATGTGATCAATGTGACTACACAACTCTCTATAGCAGGAGCTGCAGGGGCCTGTAAACTGAGGAGATATGAATATGAATTTAATGTCCTATCAGCATCAGGTGTATGTTTAAGCTCAACACAGTGTATAAAAGTGAAAAGGCCTGTTTTTGGTTTCCATGTTTGCTCTGTTCTATCGATTTCAGCAATCTAGAGAGGCCTTCGGAGTTAATTCTGTATGCTGTTCACACTGTATATTTTAATCTGTATGTAGCCTGTGGGAAGGACAGACGAGCACTAGACACTAGGACCTAGCAGGAAGCGCCCAGTTATGACTAATAATCTAAAACGAATAAATAGAGCTCCCTCGAGACCCGTAGTGTGCCGGCATTGTTGAGAAGTTTGCAACATGCTCAGGACGCCACTGTAGTCTGGAGTGAGCCGACCGTTTTACCTGTGTGTGTGTTAATGCTGGATGCAGTGCTGGGGGTTTTTCCTGCTTACTCCGTCAGTACCACTGAGGAGAGAAAGTGGAATTACAGTTATCCAAGGAGAACTGTGCCAGAGGGAGAGCACTTAGAGAGCGTTAGCTGACATTATCAGTGAAGTAACCTACAGAGGCAGAGATTGGAGACAAGACTGCAGATTAGTGAAGCCACCTTCATATTTCTGCTTTTTATATATATATTTTTGTTTGTTTTCTTTTATTATATTTGTTAAAGTTTCTTTTCTTTATGTTGGTTCCAAGTTTTAAAAGGGAGTTTGTTTTTCTTAGTGTTTAAATGTTCTTTACTCCAGGATAAGGAATACTACCACGTGTGCTGCTAATGGAATATTAATGTTTACATCTTAATCCAAAGAGCATAGTGCAATATTTATATGCAATTATCCTGTTGGGGATTTTAAGTATTTACCATTGCTTAATGCACCTATAATAGGTAGTGCCTGATGGAATATGTCTGGGTAATATCCTCCTCAATGTGAAGTTACTTTTTTTTTAATTCTATCTTTTAATTATGAATAATAAATGGTATTTCTTTATCATTTTAACAAGCACTAAATAATCCCAAATTTAATAAGAATGTTGTATTTTGTTTTTGGTTGTAAATGTGGTGACCACGGGTGGGTAGCTCAGCTAACTTTTAGCCAGTATTTGGTGTGATTTGGTGTTTGGGTGTATTGAATTTATTCTATTTAGTCTTACACACGTGTTGAGTGCAGTGATTCCCTGTATACTGGGACACCCTGATTGTTCCTATAATGTGCTACATTTTGGTAGTCATTCTAGAGTTGTTTAAAGGGGGAATATATATAAATGTGCAATTGATTTTCTGTGTGAGTTTTTTTGTAATAAAGCTACATTTCTGAGTCATCAGCTGTGTGATCTTTGTATGTTTAAGTGAACCAGTGCTGGGGAAGAGTATTGCTAAATAGGGCTCTCCAACCCTTTATAACAAGGGTGTGGCGTAGTCTATCTGGGTAGTAGGGGCCACATGTATTTTATTTTTTAATGATATATATGGCCATTTATAAGACCTGTATAGACTTATGAGTGAATGTATGTTTTGTGTTCTATATAAAACAGCTAGGAAAATGATTGTTTTCCGTGATAGGGATCCATTAAGTAAAGTTGTCCTGTTCTAACATGGGACAGGATTTCTGCTTGTAGTATTTCTCGTGGTCTGCTTCAGCCTGAATAAAGATCTCAGGAATGATCTTAGATTAGAACTGGACATGTTAGTCTCCAACAGTGCCCAGCTGGTTTTGTTTAAGTAGAACTTAAGGACAGGGTTCTGGGGGAATACATTTAGTGTCAACATTGCTCGGCAAACCCTCAGTGGATACCTAAGTATATTAGAGCACACCCTCAGAAGCCCAAATAATTTAGTCTAGATGATCTCCAATTAATCTTTGTTGTAGGACAGATTGCAGCAGCAGGGAGCGCTATAATATACTGTTGTGGCTGTGTAGAGGTCATACGCAGTGAGAAAGAGGAACTAGAAGCATCACATATAAAAAAGAGACTTTCATATCCAAGTGGTACAGGAAGGAGCATTCAAACATCCTTTCTTTCTTGCGTACAAGCATTCTGACCACCCACTGCCACCACTACAGACTAATGTCATGCATGTCTTTGCAAGAACTGTAAACGATGTAAAACAGAGAGAATGCAGTGATCAACACTCATGTTTGTGTGATGTAGATATGTGTAGATATGACCATGTAGTTGATGAAGCACAGAGAACTCCTCGGTGTAACTGTGTCTTCTGGTTATATACTAAGCTTATTTTGGTAGCAGTTTACTTTAGAGATCGGTAATACGCAGGTAATGAAATGGTGATTTTATGGTAACAAATTGTATTTAATGATTAATTAAATTTGTTAGTTGTTACTAAATAATAAATCAGAAATTGTAGTGAGTGTTAGCAAGGCCGTTATGAAATGGTAAAATAATGGTGACAAGTTATACTTAAAAAATACCTGCTTATTTTATAGTTCTTTATAATAAGTGAGCAGTTGTAGTGGTAATAAGCCAGTAGTGTCATAGAAACACAATAGTAACAAGTTCTACTTTCTACATTCTAGTCATTAACAAATGAAAAGATAATCATTGTCTCATCTATTCCTGGGTAACAGTACTTGTCTATATATGGGCCTACATGTGAAGCACAAGACCATTGTAAACTACTTAATTGAGTTTGGGTTAATAACATTGTCGACGAGGGAGGCAGCTCTGGGAAACCCTCTGGGACACAAGGAGGGGCTGTTGATGAGGGATGCAGCATTGGGGTGTCCTCCAGAGCAACAGGCAGCCTCCAGGCATTGGTCAACAGCACCAGTCACTAGTCATTAGGGCCAGGTGAAGTCCTCACCCTCTGCCATGTGCCAGAAGAAAAGACACCAGGCTCAGGGATATGTACGGGAGGGGGCCCGGAGGGCTGAGGCAGTCGCGACATGGGTCCAACAGGCAGAACAGGAATGGAAATGACTAATGGTACTCGAACCAGAGTTGCAGAGAGCCTCCGAGCCTCACTGAGCACCCAGTCACAGGACCCACCCAAAGGGGTGATGCACACATTCTCCACCAATGTAACCCAGCCAGGGCAGAGGCCAAGCACACTGACTGGGGAAACCTCAACAGGGCTCAAACACACACACAAACATCCATCATGAGTGAACCAAACATGTTTTATTTACACTTAATGTGACAATTAAACCTTAAAGTAACTTATACAAGGCATACTCAGACCTCTCAATGAGTCCTTCACCCATTATGTGGCGTGCAGGCAACGTGTTCTCCTATTCACAACTGGAGGGAGAGAGACAGTTTATAAAGCACCTGTGCTCCCCCCTCTGATCCTGCACACCTGTGCCTGTTCAGCAGGGAGCACGTGCCCACTTTTGGAAGGAAATGCAGTGACTCCGCCTCCCCCGCCACAGCAAATACTTAACATTACTTTAATGCATTGAGTCATTACAGGTAAGATATAAATAGACCATAAACATGTTTCAGGGCCCCTGTGGCATTATGGTGATTAGGTTTAGGTTTTTAGGTGTGCTGTGATGTTTTACCTCATCTGTGTACATGTCAGCTGTATGATTTTAACTGTGTCTGCTTCTCTTGACAGGAGTCATCGTCATGCTTTAAGGTTAAGGTGCTTCAGTGTTGGTGGTGCTTATGTGAATCCAGCTTTCTAGCTGATTGCTATTGTTTTGTATCAGTGTGGAAGTGTTGGAATATGTAGGAATGACAACACTGCTGTTTAGAGAAGTCTATAGCCTGATGTAATGCCACTATGGGACATCAGCGTGTTTCGAAATTGTATCTCTGTGGAGATTTTGTGTTTCAGTGACAGACATACAGACTGTAGAGCTTTGGAGGGAACGGGCGAGTGGAGCATTCACACAAAATAAGAACATCAACAACAGAAACTGATTTTATTTTTTTATTCCTCCCAGACAAGCTGTGCCTTATCTGATGTGCTTTGCACATCCTCCTGTAAAGGGAAGGGAGGGTGTGAGGGGTGGACAGGGTATGGTGTCATATTCGTGCAGTGCTGTTTTATGAACTTCAACTGATGGTGTGAAACAGTTTCACACTTCATTTTACAGTTTAAAGGAAGCAACAAAACTCTTGTGTCAATTTTGTATTCTGAGAAACTGACTCTACAGCAGGCCACAAGAAAATAGATATACACAGTTATAATTAATATACAGTTCATTTTTATTTAGAATAGTTTATGTTACTTTGGGTTGGCTTAATAATCTTGGTATGTAACTTTAGATTGGTCGTTGGTGGTTGTTGTTTGAGGCTTGTAAGTTAATAGTCTAGCTCTATATACATTATGTGTTGGATTTTATGTATAGATGACCTGACAAGACCTATCAGCTGCCAGTTGCTTAGATTGCTAAAAAGAGACATGAACTCTTGGGATCCATGATCCAGTTTCATTTGAAGAGATTTCTGAGATGACCATCCAGCAGTGGCATTGTGTGCAGCATTGTTTATGAGTACTGTCCCTGTCATGTGCTGTAGCTTAGTCACTCTTGAACTCTAGTGTGCATCTATGGAGTGCACAGTGTGGCCTTCAGGGTGTGTGCTGAAACCCACAGACAACTTCATCTACATGAGGAAGTAGATCACTGGTCTCATTTCCATCTGACAGACAGCTCAGCAGCAGTTATCTCTCCACTCCTGATATATATACACTCTCACTACTCAGAGAAATCAGCACCATGGCAGATAGAGAGCCAGACCACCTCAATGGTGAGTTTCACTGTAACCTGTCATAGTCATAAATCTGTTTATTCTCATGTCAGCATTTCTGAAAACCTTTGTCGTGCTTGTACAGGAAGATACAACAGTGTAAAGGCATTTTTATCTGCTACTTTCAACACATAAATATGCAGTAAATGCTGGATATAAGATAAAGCCTGCACTGCTTATAACTAGACCAAATAGTGTTTCAATTTCCACCTTCATTAATGCTTTCTTCCCTTCATGCATTAAAGGTTTAAAGGTTTAAACAAAACCTATTTTTTGTCATTAATTATTTATTTATATATTTATTAAGTTTGTATATGTGTAGTTTGTATTAGGTTTAAATGTATCAGTAAAGTGGTCATGTAATAAAGTGTGTGAAATATTACAGCACACACACAATACTCAACTATCAACTTTGCTTACCAAATATTCTTTAATATGATGCATGTGCAGTACTATGCAAACAGAAGGTTTTAATTATTTATTTCTGTGGTATTTGTGCTACTAAAGTAGTTGGTTGGCTGATCCTTTCGTAATGATAACCTAACTACTGTGTGAGAATAGTTTCCACATACAATAACTTATTATAGTTGTTTTTACAGAACCAAAGGGTTAGTATGACTTGGTCCTGTCACCACTAAAAAGGCGAGTTTAGCAGTGTTGTGTTGTTGTTTGAGTCAGGAAATCGCTTTATTGAATTTGGGGGCCGGGGCGTCTGAAGGAGCGCTGAAGGGAGGGGTGTCTTCGTTTTGCTGTCGAGTTCAAATATCAACAGTCGCTATTCAGATTCATGAACACTGCCTTAAACAGATTAATGAGATGCAATAAAGTTATTTAACTGATTTTTGTCAGGTCTCTCAGGATGCAGAGCTTTGACAATGTTGATCAGGCAGGTACTGTGTTCTGTCTGTCCTGAGTCCACGGGTTCTGTTTTATATTCATTGTAAGACTGTATAGTCTGCACTATGTTGCACCATGGTCCTGGAGGAACGTTGTCAAATGCCCATTTAATAGGCTATAATACGTTTATATCATTGTCAGTTTGGGTATGTAAATATGAGGCACGAGTGCAAGTATTGTTCTTTATTAAACACCAGCAGAAAGCCATATACAAAGCACACAGAGTTCATGATGGAGTTCACCACTAACCACAGATTTCCTGCTACTGGTGATCCCCCTCACACACACACACACACACACACACACACACACACACACACTGACAGCCTACATCCCCTGACATAGAATAACACACACTACATACTTTTATCTGACAAACAACCACTAAACAACAGATTTTATACCCTGTATTTCCTCTGAAGTATAAACAGTAAGAGATGCATTATAATTGCTTTGTGTTACTCTACATGCTTATTTTAAACCTTCTAATCAGTGATCTGTAAAGGAATAAGTTTAGAAATGAATCATCTCAGTGCTGCACTTTAAATACACTATAACTTACATACAGTACTATAATACAATCATACTGTAATCAGGGCTGTTATTGTAAGGTCAGAACTGTAGATGGTGCTGTAAGACTGTGATCATCTTAACAACATGAACTTTGAAGCAGCCAGGAGCCGCTGCACCTCACAAAACCCTCTATCTTCTAGATATTTAATTCTGCCTGTCTGTCTGCCTGTCTGTGTGTCCTATCAGAGAGTTCAGTGAGAGTACTCTGATAGAATGATACTCTATCTGGATAAAGACTGCAGGAGCACTGAAGCTCAGAGGTACACATAGAAACCTGAAGAACTCCTCTCATGTCTGTGTTCAGGTGAGAGTGGCCAGCAGCTCAGGTGTTACCAGATGCGAGGTGAGAAGTGGCTGTTAAAGCTGAAGCTGATCATTCTGGCTGTTCTCTGTGTCCTCCTTGGAGCGTTCCTCGTGGCATTTAAAGTCCAAGGTCAGTATTTCACTCATTATGAATAACTCTCAGTAATTTAGGCTAGATTTAAACGAGGGGCATTTTTGGGATATTAGTAAAGTTGGTGTCATTCACTCAGTTTAAGGTTTTAATAGAAAAGGCATCTAATGATAAGTAACATCATTCAGTGCTTCAGAGAGAGGATATATTAGGGTTTTGAGGTCCGACTCTGGTTTGTAGACATCCTTCATTAATACCAGCCCAGGTTACACTGCAAGAACTCCCTGTTTATCTTGATTCTTCATCTTTATTTTATAAACATCAATCTCTCCCTCAAAAGAGTTCTTCACAGCACATGCTGAAATGTTTTTATATTGTAACTTGAATTTGTTCTTATTCATAAACCTTAAAGCTCACATCCAGGACATTCACGGGTCAAAGTATGACTGTAAGATCTGTTTATTTAGAAAATGACTAATGACGCCTCCAGAAGCCTGTTTTTTGAACCATGCTCGCTGTGCATTTCACCCCAGTCACCGCTCGCCAGTCTTTCTGTAGGTCACTTAAGGTCATCTTATGGTGGTTAAGTGACATTCAGATGAGGTGGCGCTCATCATGGTCAGCAGAGTGTGGTTTTGGCCCTCTGCCAGTCTGTAGCTGTGTTGTCCTTTGTGTTTGCTGATTGACTTATTATGAACCAGACGTTCACTGTATCTGCCAGTAAAGCTAGAACCGAACCTTATGTTCCTCACTAAGAACCTGCTGTACATGTGGAGATGCTGATTTAAGAAGAAACTGGAGTGGTCTCTTACTTATTTCCAGAGCTGTATATTATTAGTATCATCTAAGACACCAATAATAACAACAACAAATATAAAATAACAATAATACTAATAATCTATGCTCATGGCAATCCAGTACAAAAGTGGAGGTATTATTTTAAATGCAGATCAGTAGAAACAAAATCTGCAACTATTCCGTGTTCCATTTTAACTCGTATCACACTGTACTTTTTGTCTGATGCACTCAATCTCAAGGAAAATTGTTTGGAGACGTGTCAGGTGCAAGTGCGAAAGGGAGCCATTCACTGCACTGTACCACCTCTTCTCAGTCTATGAATCCCGTCACTCACACCCCGCAAGTATTTATAGGCCGATCATCCCTGTACAGCACCATCTACAGCAGCCTGAAATTACTATTACTATCATAAACACACGATGGGCCTTTTATAGGGAGAATCACAATTTAAATATGTTACAGCATTAAGACGTACCACCATACCAATATTACAGAAGAAACCAGAGAAAAACTTTATATTCTTAATGGTCCATGGTTTATGAATAAGACGCTTAACCACCATCATCAGTCCTTTGAGATACAGACGCCTGCATGTGTTACCGTGTCTTACCACGAGAAAGCTTCTGACCGAGTTCAAAGTGGAATCAAGAGTTGGGAATCCAACTCAAAAAACCAAACAGACATAGACATTCACAAAATTCAGATCAGTCTGTTCATTTTAAACATGCACAAAAAATAAAATAAATAAATGAATTTGTATATTTAAAAAAAATCAAAAATCACTACAAGCACCAGCTAAGCAGGAGAACCACATAGATACCAGGCTGATGTCAGACACAGAGAACCAGGGCCGACGCGCACAGAGCTAAAAGTCTGATGGGTTTTATTAAACAATCGAGTAATCGACCACAGCAACAACACACGAATAAACATGGAGGGAGAAGGCAAGATCAAAGTCAAAGACAGGCAGAGGTCAAAACCAGGGTAGACAGGTAGCGAGGAAAACAAGTTGGAAGGGCTAGGCAAGAGGAAGAACGAATGAATGAAAGAAAGGTCGAGAGCCAGAGAGAGATCAAACAGAGAGAAGCCGACAAGGGATAAGCAAAAGAGGAGGTCAAAAACAAAAGGAGTCACAAGCCAGAGTAGAGATATACAAAGCAGAAACACTCAGAATCGCAAACAGTGCTTGGCAAAACTTTGCAACAAGGAAATGTTTGAGAGGGGCATATATACCGGGGCTAATGAGCTTCAGCTGTTAGAACTCTGGAGACCTAGAGCGGAGCTGGTTGGTAGACTGGGGACATGTGGGTGTGGCGTCATCGTGCAATGCCCTCTGGGAGGTTGAGTCCGGAGGAGCGGAGGAGCCGGGAAAACCCAGAAGCGTGACAGTTGGGCATCCCCATACAACGTCATCTACAGCAGCCTGAAACTACTACAATCTTAAACACGCAAAGTGACTATTTTTTTGTGTGATGGGCATTTTATAGGGAGAATCACAGTTTAAATGGGTTCATAAAAACAATAACAACAACAAAAAAAAACAGTTCATATATTCAATACAGTTCATGCTGTAAACATTACACAATGCACTGTTGTATCGTTTTCAATAAAATATGCGTGAAAGAGAGAAATCACACACTATTGGGCCCTTTTAAATGTTCCAGGACATTACAGCAATAAACCTTGTAGGGGTGAAGGGTGCACTCCCCTATGTATAAGTCGGCCTATGTTAGCAGTGAAGGAGTGGGAGGAGGTGTTTAAGTGGAAATGATGGAGGGGGTACTAACTGACCATTGGAGGTTCTGTTTTTCTGATTATGATTAGGTTATGATTCTCAAAATGATACACACACACACACACACACACACACACACACGCACACACACACACACACACACATTATTAGCTAGAACAAATGAACAGATATGATGTGTCTGCACTATGTTCATCCATCTATGACTTTGTCACACTTCCAGGTTTCCCCTCTGCCTCCGATCCCCGGAACTCCATCTCCCAGAATTTGTGTCCCTTGCCTAACAGTCCCGTGTCATTTCCTCGATCAAGATCACCTGAGCTCTGATTTGACACACCTGTTAATTTTGAACTGTGTTCGCTTATATACCCCTGGTCTGTCTCTCAGTCTTTGTGAAGTATTGCCAACTCCTGTTGCCTTAGAGAGCAGTCTATCCTAGTGATACTTATTCTGACTTTCTGGTTTCTGACTCTGTTTGATTTCTGGTTTGCCCCTTCTCTTCTACCCTCTGATTTTGGTTGCCCTGTTCTGATTGCTTATTTGGTTTTGACTTCTGCCTGCCCCTNGACTTTGCCTGTCCCTTGTACTATGTTTGCTATGTTTTGCACTCTGCTAAGAGAGAAGATGTCATGTGCTGAAATGATATTAAAAGAGATTACAGGCTGAATGATAACGGTTAGCGTATGTAGCCAGAGGAAGTGGCTATTTATGTTAGAGTGGAGATATTTCTCTGAAACAGCAGCAGATGTTCTGTGTGTGAAGGAAGTGAGAATTGTGGGTCATTTAGGGCTGGAAGCTAGAGGTCAGTGAGATGGTCACTGCTGCATTTGATTTTTTGTATTCTTTGCTCCTGCAGATGCTGGTGCTGGATCGTGACTTATGGTGAGATTGAACTGAAAGCGAAATATACTATAACCTAGAGCCACATTAATCAGAGTTTAATGTGGTGACTTACTAACTGACAGGTTTTGTACAGTTAACCAATCATCTTTAATTCTTTTATCCACTCAGTATTCAGGCCACCATCAGTATTTACTGGTGTGGAGCTGGTTGTAGATCTTTCTGGAAGCTAATTCTGGATTTCTTGCTTTTAGAGAAGGCCGATGTGACTGACACTGTGTACTCAGACTTGAAACACAACACACGCAAAGGTAAGATAAAAAGTGGAACTCCAGAATTATATTTCTCATTTATATCTCATGTAAGCATGACCGGACATTACTCTTCACTGCTGGGGAGACAGAATTTTTAAGAGCAATTCCTAAAGGAACAAGGGAGTTTGGGGCATAGATATAAAGACATGGCTTCTGTGTTGTTACTCGTCCACCATGTTTTAAAATATAGTTATGTTTACAATGATATACTGAGGGGGACAACAACCCTGTTCTTCCCCCTGTGGTTTGCAGCTATGCATGTGAGCCATATTGTTAAATCTCTGCATTGTAGACTTATTGGTTTATGTTTTGTGCCGAGCAACAGAGGAGAGTTCACTTGGAGGAGTTTAGTGATGTAACTGGAATATGATATCTTGTTGTGGACTCACTGTAGCACAGGATAAGGTTTAGAGTGACGCGAAACAGGGGAGTGTATGAGTGACATGCAACTCACTGGTAATGTGTTGATCTACTACGCCATCTAGTGTTGATCAAATGTATTAAATTAGATGTTTCAGTGCAGACTGGATAAGAGGAATGTAAGATATATTTGCACATTGATTTTTTTTTTTTAATAAAGCTTTAATAAGCCAATATGTTTTACACTGAGAGGGCTTAAGTGGGTTTTTCAGGCTAACTAAATAAAACTTTTCATCACATTGTAAACATCTCTACAACAGGCTGCGTGTTAAATCTCTACATCTCAAAATGACTGAATACATAAATGTAACGTCTAATTATTTTTATTGATCTTCGTCTCTTTGCAGATGATGGCACTAGACTTAGTGATTCATATTGTTAACTGAATACATAAGAACAAACTGCAGGTAGGTAGAAATTATTGTACAGTAAATGTTATATCATAAAATAATGCATTCTAATAAAGCACATAACTCATTTAGATAAGCAAAAAGATTATTATGTGGGTTAAAGGCTATTTTATGGTTATATGTTTTAGAATGCTGTATAGTCTCGTAGTCTGTATTCCCTTTTAGCCTTGCTGACTTTACAGGTGTAGTTTACAGTATGTAAGAACAGTATGTTAATATATTATATCTACTTGCACATGATATATAAAGTAGCTAAGTATGAATCACAAGTTCTAAATGGTGATATTCTTTTAAAGGTCTGTGAAGGGTGACCACACAAACAGGATACTGCTGAAGATGTGAGAGAACACAAGCCATATGTATATATGAGGGAGTTTGTGTAAGAGCTAAATGTACCGAGACTCCATATGTATTCATCATGTTTGAGTGTCAGTAACAATACGCTATGAGAAAAACAAAATAATAATAAAAAAGATTTTTTTTATGAGAAGGGAGAAGGACTTTCTTGTAGGAAATGCACATGTCCTGCTTTTGACTTCCCAAACCTGACAAACTATCAGCCAGCAGGTCTGGATTTAGAGGCTTTTGTTTCATTCCAAGCGGCTACAAGCGGTCTCTGGCTTAGTAAGAATGTGGCCATTCAGATATTTAGAGCCAGTGAGAGTGAATAAACCATTCTGACGATCTAATATGTTATCAGTATGTCTGTATGATCTTTTAGGATTTACAGTCTACACATTTGACAGATGCACTGTAGATAGTAGTGTATCCAGTGTGATGTGTGTATTCTTTATAAAGATTATTTCTCCCATTATATCAAAAGTATTACTGCTAAACAGCAGAGAGCGCCTGTGAGCAAGTTCTCTATGAATGTGGATAAATAGAATTAACAGTTTATTCTTGGAAAGTAAAGGACTGTATTCTGTTACAAGCAAAGAAAATATACCTTTATATTTCCATTTACTACAGGAAAGGTTTTGGGCAGCGAGATGCTACCATTACTGCTACTGAGCACTAATTGATTGGTGAGATGATCAGTTCATTGGCTGTCTAAAGCAGGTTATGCATTGTTATACAAGTTATGATCGTGAAAAGCACTGTTAGAAAGTCCCATACCTTGTTCAAAAATGATAACAAATATAACAACAGGGTTCTATAGGATTCTATTGTGTTGCAAAATCCATACAGACAGGCAACACCAAAGGCAGACAAAGCAAAGGTCAAGCTGGGGAAACTCAAGTGAATCTTAAAAGTGAATATTAACAATACAGACTAACAGTAAGTATACAGCAAGCATGTCAGAGTGTTATAAATAGGGCAGTAAAACAAGATGATTCCACAGTCCTAGACTGCTCTGTAACAGTCCTGACCCCACCCAAAAGACCACAAAATTTACATATACCAGCTCAAAGTTTCAGCCCACCAGGAAACAACAACAACAACAACAACTGATCAAAAGCAATGGCGGATTATACAAGCAGAGATCTACCTGTCCAGACCGTAAAGAGGATATCAGCACTTTTCATGCCATTTCCAACCATCTGTTAGCAAACATGAATGACGTTCTACTTTAAACAAAGAAATTAGCTTCTATTCTCGTTTCTTAATCGGTTGTTATGTTTCACCTTAAATGCTACAGCTTGCTCAGGCACCACAACATTGCCTTGCCACCATTTAAGGCAGAATGTAAAATTTGCAAAACAAGCTGGTGAACAAGAAGCCAACTCCAGTACCCACATCTTGGAAGATCCTGGACAACTTTAATACTAAGATGCTAGTTTGCTCTGCACATTTCACTCCAGAGAGTTTCTCAAAACTTGGACAGCACTGAGGCTTCATGCAGGGAAGGGAGGGGAAGAGATCCACAATTCCGCCATAACAATTCCTACTGTCACAAAACCCACAACACCTGCAAGTAGCAGCCATGCTGCGTGATTTTATCCACTGTTTGCTGGTTGAAGCAGATCACCCTAAACTGAAAGTGTCATAGTGAGCAACATAATGTCAAACAAAAGGGTCAAATCATAGGGTGTAAATGATGTCTATGCAGACATCAGAGAACAAAAACGCTAAGAATGAATGAAAAATGTCTTTTTGTGAAACTGTGATGTTTGTGCTGTTCTTCTGAGTGCTGTACATCCCTGCAGTTAGCTGTTTGGGCCTGAGCAATTCAAGAGAGAGCAATAACACATTTAGTTCAATGCGCGCAGAGCTGAAAGTCGAATGAGCTTTATTAAACAGAACCAGAGGGGCAAACAAACCAGCAAACAGATAAGAGGGAGAAAACCAAGAGAGTAAGTTGTTATCCAAAAAGAAGTCAAAACCAGTGATAACAAACAGAGAAGGCAGGCGCAAACTAGGTTTGGCAATACGTCACAGTGTGTGTCTAACTGAGGGTTTAAAATACAAATCGGGAAATGAGGAGCAGGTGTATGTAATCAGTATTCTGGCGAGGAGGAACGGGAGAATGAGGTGTGATTGGTGAGTTCCGGACATGTGGCAGTGACGTCAGGGAAAATCAGAGGTGTCAGGGAAACTCGGAGGCGTGATAGGGTGCTTTTAAGCGTTCCAGGACATTGCAGCAACCTTGTGGAGATGGTACACTCCCGTTAGGTTGGCCTGCATTAGCCTGGCCCCTGTTTGTACCAGAGCTGACAAGCTGTGGCCAGACAACAGCTTTCATTCCTGCCACATGGAATCAGAATATCATTAAATATTATTAAATTATTTTTATTAGAGATTGTAATTTGTCACCCATAAACACTCAGCAGAGTGAATCATCAGAGATGATGAGCAGAGATGAGTGTGTGGTTGTGGTTACTATTCTTACCTGCGTGTGTTTAGCAGCAAAGGAAGAGGAGGATGTGGAGATGTTGGAGGGAGTACTGGCAGACCGCTAAAGGAGAGATTCTGTTTTTACAGCAGGTTTATGGTTCTCAAAATCACACACACACACACACACCAGTGCGTACTTCCTTTAACCTACTGTCCACCACTTGCTCTGTTTTAAACTTACGGTATAACAACAATCATTAACAGTTCAGTGTTTATATGATCTTACCGTGTGAACTGAAGCAACAACAGCTCATACTGCTTCCTGTACTGCTGAGCACTTGAGAGCTCAACACATACTGTGTGCATCTCATTCTGCACTATAGCTGAAACATGTTCATCTAGCACAATTGAGAAACAGATACGGCTCTGTTTTCTCTCTTTATACACTTCTCCTTTCAACTGTGCTGTTGTTTTGAAAGTGTTGGCTTCATTGTGTTCCACAAGAGAGAAAAGATTTCATTAAATCATTCTTAATTTATTTATCATCAAATAATTGTTGCACTTAGAAGGAAGTGTTGGATTGCAGTGCTATCGGGAAGGAAGATAAAGGTTGATATATAAATGATGATACATTTAGATTGATATGGACAATATTTATTGAGTTACACATACATAAGTAGTGTCTCTCAGTATGGCGTTGGGTTGCCCAATTTGCAACGCCAGACATCAATGCCAGATGTCTCAGCATGGAGTTGTAAAGGTTCCTAATGGTGTCCTGTGATAATCCATCCCATGCAGCTTGAATATTCTCACACAGTGCCTGCAGATTGTACGGTAGGGGTGGAGGTGGAGTGACACCAGGCCTTCTGGACGTGTGAAATGTGACATCAAACCGCTCATCTTGGTGCTGACCACAGTGCCTACACACATGGATTCGTTGGTCACCTCCACCCGAACAAATGTGGGCCTCATGACTTAGGATGACCCGCTGCCATTCTGAGTGGTGTTGGTAGTATGGTGTGGTGTTAAGGGCAGTCGTCATAACAGTCTGCAAGCATGTAGTCCTGAATTGTGCAGCCGTCTGCTAATGGTACTAACTTCATCAATGCTTGCTGAATGTCTGCAATCGTGGCTCATGGGTCCATCTCTTTCAAGATCTTTCCCTATGATGCAACCCCTCTCAAACTTTTCCAACTACTCAAGTTGCTTTCGAACTCTTCCCTGAGGCATATTTCGATTGCAAAGGATGCTGCCAACACAACAGCATGAGTCTGTATGGAAAGCAAGCGCAACAGGACAACCTTACATAGTCAGGTACAGAGATAAGGCGCGTCCTTGCTTGACATGCGCAGCCAAGCGTGAAACTTGAATCATTCGCATGTCTCATGATGTCAAACCTACTCGCCAGGTTTCATTCCTGTCGTCGATTCCTTCTGGGTGCAACTATTTTTTTTGATGATGTGTGTGTTTCATTATTACTATCATTGTTCATGTTGACAAGTGTGATCGTTCCCTAGGAGGCCCATGCGGGCTTCTCTTAAAAAACAGGAAGAAGCAGAACTGTTAAAAAACTCACTCTCACTCTCTCTCAACCTCTTCAGTGCACTTGTAAGAGGTCAAAAATCTATGTAAAGGATCAGAATTAATGGAAATATAGCGTTGTTGAAACCTGTGAATTTGTGATAGAACGACGCCAGTAATTTTCTGAGCAGCAATAAATGAATTCGCCAGTAGGGGGAGTAGAGGGCAGCATTCATTAACTGCACGTTGAGAGGAGAGTTCCTGTTAAACCTCTGTCCACGTTTCTTGCCTTTTAGGTGAGAGATGTTTGTTTGAGAGCTCATTTCGTTGTTTGAACTGTGTTTTATCTAGTGTTGGAGTACATGTGTCAAGGGAGGCTGATGTTTTGTGGAGGAATTTTTCTGGTTTTTGCACGGTTTGATTTGTGTTAGCTAAGTGGTTAGTTGATGGTGCTGGGGCTGCCTGGCCGCCATTTTGGGTTACATTTGTATACTCTGTTTAATGTTTGTGGATGACTGCATGCAGGTGGGACAAGCAGTGATGTGCTGCTGATTTGTTTCTTTTCTTCATTCATTAAATGCACGTTGAGAGGAGAGTTCCTGTTGTTAAACCTCTGTCCACATTTCTTGCTTTTTAGTGCATTTACACTCTCTGTAATACTCTGTGAGTAAATATTCTCTTTATGTCTTCAGCAGAGTGAGTGTTGCTGTATGAAGGTACTAATGTTTAATCTGAGCGATGGAAGTGATGAGGTAGTGTATAAAGAGGTAACTGCATGTTTCAGTCAGCAATCAGAGCGTCAGCAATCTAGAGTTTCTGTTCTGCATGTTCAGCTTTACCAGTGAAGCCCTCCAGCCCTTCCAGCACTCACCATCCTGGACAGAACTGTGATGGCTGTGAAGTCCTACAAGTTCCTGGGTATGACAATCACCAAGGACCTGAAGTGGGACTGCAACATCAGCTCCATCATCAGGAAAGGCCAACAGAGGATGTACTTCCTGCGTCAGCTGAGGAAGTTCAACCTGTCCCAGGAGCTGATGGTACAGTTCTACACTGCCACCATAGAATCTGTTATCACCACGTCCATCACACTGTGGGGCAGCTCAGCCACCAAACAAGACACTCACAGACTGCAGTGCATCATCAGGTCTGCAGAGAAGACCACTGGAGTTAAACTACCCCCACACTGTTGGATCTGTGGGTAGTGATGGATCATCACTGATCCATCACACCCTGGTCATCAGAATGGCAGTGGGTCATCTTCAGTGACGAGTCCCTCTTTTGTCTTGGTGGAGACGACCAACGAATCCGTGTTGTCACTCCACCTCCACCCCTACGGTAAAATCTGCAGGATTTGAGAATATTCAGGCTGCATGGGATGGGCAGGATGGGCAGGACGTAGGACGCCATTAGGAACTTCTACAACTCCATGCTGAGATGTTGTGTTAGCAGACGTGGCAGTTGGCAGTACTATGAACAAGTCTTACAAGCTGTTGTTTAAGCTACTTGCGCTGGTGTTAAACAATCTTGTTACTCTCATTTGTTGATTTTGAATTCTCTCATAGTCGACTGCTGATCTAATCTAATGTTTAACTGGCTGAAACAGAGCTGACAACAGCCGATTGATGTCAGTTGTGCAGGACATGCAGCACAAACTATGAGCAACAGTCAGACGCAGACACCAGCAGCAGTGTGCTGGGGCTCTTGGGTATTTAGTGTCTGCATAATTCTTTCTTGAGCATTTTTAAGTTGACTATTTTGGGTTCTGTTGGCTCTGTTGATTTCAGCAAGTCTAGAGAGACCTGGGGAGGACACAGAGTGAATTCCATATATCTGCTGGGTTCTTAACTTAGATTGCTGGATGGCTAAACATTCTAAACAGGAAACCCAAGGAGCTTAGATGGACTGCATTTATTCATTCTTGTAGAATACATTACAACACCACAGAAAGATAATTAGAAACTAGAATAAACCACTTTCGCTAGTCTGCCATGACCTAGAGGTCTTATGCAGAGCTCTGGGTGAAAGAAATGTATGTACTTCCCAGAACATGAAAGAGGAACTAGAAGCATTACTAAAAAAAAAAGAGCGAGAGAAAGAGAGAATGTAATTAGCATATTGAGCACAGGAAGGCATGTTTAATCCCCCATTGGTTACACTTCTTTTTTTCTTCTGGTCTGTGGTAAAAATTGATGACCACCCCCTGTGACCAGTAAAGCCTGATGTCATGTATGTCTTTACAAGTACAGTGAACGTGAGAAATGAGAAGTGTCACACTCCACTGGAAGCCCTCAAAGAGCAGAGTTTAGTCAGTGTGAAGTCTGTCATTTAACGTACTTTGTTAGTTATATGTACAAAGCAAATGTCAGCTGTTTATGCTAACGTGAGATTTAAAAAGAACAAGGCAAGAGAAACAGGAGATGGAGAACCTTCCAATAGTGAGTATTTTCTCTTTTTTGTACCTACAGGGCGGGGATAACAGGGATGTATTCCTTGTTTTATCCCCTCAATCCTAGATAAAAGTCTCTTCAGCCTTTGCTGCTTAGCAGTATTCTTAAAATGTGGCTTATTGTTGTGTTGTGTAAGTTCAGGGTATAACTCACAGTGTCCCAAGGCTTAAGGCTTGATGTGCAGTGTGATTATCACTCTGCAGTGCCAGTGTGATTGGAAAGAGGGAAAGGCAATGTTGCTGATAGCATTCAGTTTCATATAAGATACACAAGTGCAGTAAAGGACAATGTTAGGTTAAAGATAATGCAGTTCTCTGACTATGTGCTGGGCTTCAGTAGCATGTGTGAAGAACCACACAAGGGTGGTTCGTGTTAAAAATGCAAAGTGCATTTCCTGAAAGCCTTGTCATATTAAGTTTAAAGGGAAAAAATGAGCACATAATCTCCTAGCTTTCTTGTGTGTATCTTGTACTTTTACTAAAAGCAGCTTTTTTCAGATCAGAAGATTTACCAAAACAAAATAATTTGAAAATTAAATTTGTAGGGGCACTGGAGCCTGTCCCAGCTCTCAGTGGGAGGAAGGCCCACCACAGACATACAGCAAAAGTCTCAACTAGTCAGGTTTGGCATGTTAGTGTAAAAAATGCAGATTTGATGTCAGTTTATACCTTTTGCATAGCATTAAACCTGGTCTTAGATCAGTGTTCTTCCAGTGGGTGTTTGATAAATATGAGCCACAGATTCTATAAAGAAACATTTGCATGCTTAAAAGTTTTTTTTGTGCAGTGATGTCATTCCTCAGATTGATGGAGAATGTGTTGCATATACAGACCTTTTTTCTTTTCATTGGTTCTATATAGCACCCATGAGTTCTGCAATTGGTATTATGCCAAGCTTGTAGCAACAGATGGGTGCTCATTGGTGTTATGTAAAGTTAATTACACTTCTTATATAATTATGAATTATTTTCACGTCCGAGAAAATAAGATATGAAGCGAGTTAAGGAGCGTTTACAACCATAAAAGATCGAACTTTGTGTGTGCAAATCATTTAAACCCTATATTTGTGTGAAAAAAATAGTACAAAGACAGCATTGAATCTGATTTAGTTATTGTCTTTGAAAAATATATATTTGAATTTGACTTGTAATATATGCACTGTGTGGGTTTGTATTGTCTTGGAAATGCAGAGTGTGAAAAAGAGGTCCTTTGGGTGCAGCATATGTTGCTCCTACACCTGTATATGTCATTTAGTATTAATCCTACTTGCCATGTGCCCTAATGCCCCCTGTACCATCGTGGACAGTGGCTTTTGAACTGTGCACTGATAACAAGCTGGATGGTCCCTCTTCCCATTACCCTGGGAACGCTGCATCCATGATTTCCAATAAGAATCTCAGATTTTGATCGTCACACACCACAGGACACTCTTCCACTTTGCCTCAGTCCATCTTAAATTAGTTTGGGTCCGGAGAACACCGCAATGGCAATGAAAGATTCTCTGGGATGCTCTTTTTTTTGTAGCCAATCATGTTACTGATCTGTTGCCAGTTAACTTCATTAGATGTGAAATGTTCCATCATTAGTATTTACCACAGCACAACTTGACCATATTTTGTATCTCATGTCTTGCTGGGATCAAAATAGTCAAATATTTTTATATTACAATAAAATTTCTCAGTTTTGACATTTGATATGTTGTCGTTGTACTATTTCCAATTAAATATAAAGTGTAAATAGTTTGCACATTATTGCATTCTGTTTTTATTTACCTTTTGCAAGTTTCAAGGTGTATATATATATAATGGCTGGAGTACAGCAAGAATTCAGGATGTTTTGTCATTATATTGACCTTATATATGACACCAGTGAAAATGACTTGTCTGATGTAATAAGACTAGAGAATGAAGCTAATCTACAAGTTGACATAGGACTTTCTGATGTTTTGTCAGCTTGTGCAGAAACAGAGGATATAACCTACTCCACTCTGAAGTTCTCCACACCGGGTAAGTCTGTAACTCAATTGTACACACACCTTTGTGGTCAGTTTTAGCTGCAGGCGTAGAAAGACAGGGAGGGGTTATGTCTACCAAGCTTGGGCCAGTCGTGGGCTGGAGGTTAGGGAACCAGCCTTGTGACCAGCGGGCCGCTTGAGCAAGGCACCTAATCCCCAACTGCTCCCTGGGTACCGTAGGTAGGGGTGCCCACTGCTCTGGGCAAGTGTACTCACTGCTCCCTAGTGTGTGTGTGTGTGTGTGTTCACTAGAGTGTGTGTATGTGGGTGTTTCACTTCACAGATGGGTTAAATGTGGAAGACAAAGTCCTCTGTGTGCAAACACAAATGACAAAAAAATGGCTCAAAAACCCAGAGAATGATTGGCCTCACCTAAAATTATAAAAATATGAAGTTGGGTCATGTTGTACAAATGTGCTGCTTCTTGTGTACACATCTTGGATGTTTGTGGCATTTTAACACTGTGTTGTTGCTGCTTTTGGTGAGTACATGTAGCAAAAAATGTTGATGATGATGATGATGATCAAGTTATATTGTTTTTAAATAATGTTAGTAATGGTATTTTCTGGCACGGCAGTCCATAGGTGCATGGGAAATGCAGTCCATACAGTCAGCATCATCTTTTGTGTGCCCATACTGTAGCATATTACATAGCATATATGTAGCATATATGTTTTAGGAATGTTTGAAAGTGAGGTAAAATGAGTAGAATAGGGCTTGGGACAGTGATGCAGTGCAGTGTCTTATGGGTGATCTGCCATTGTGGCAGGGTTGACGGTCTAGGTTAGTTCTGAATAGGTCAATTACTCTACCTTTCCTATTTGCTTTCCTTTGGTTTTGTCTGATCTGTAGCCCACAGACTCACTGAGCATTGTGATGTCTTGACAAAAAAGGAGGCACGGGAATCATACCACTTTAAGCGTCCAGTGCTACTGAACAGTCAGGATAGCAGACAGGTCATGTATAGCCACACACCTCTACATGATGGTAGGCACTAACTACCCCATAGCACAGCTCAGAATAGCACAACAAATGTGCAAACAACAACAATCATTTATTACAAATTAAAATCTTTCGTACTGTGAGTCCAGTGCTTCCCAAAGTGTTCAGTGCATGGCCATGCCTCCTGCTCGTCCACAGCCACAGAGCTGGCTAGCCTGTAGATTTACATGACTACCGGATCAAAGATCAGAGCAAAATCAGGGAATGCAGAAAGGAAAGGAAGTTTCATGTAAACTATACAGATGCAGCCCTAATCAAATAGCACAGGAAGCAGCTTTTTCAAGCTCATTTTACACTTTACTTGAATACACCATATATTGTATATACTGTATATATGACTCATACAGCATACAGATGCACTTTGTAGTTCTACAATTAGAGATTGTAGTTCACCCAAATCTGTTTCTCTGCCTACTTTGTTAGCCCTCATTTATCCTGTTTTTAATGGTCAGGACACCCACAGGACCACCACAAAGCAGGTATTATTTGGGTGGTGGATCATTGTCAGCACTGCAGTGACACTCATGTTGTGGTGGCGTGTTAGTGTGTGTCACACTAGCGCACAACACCATTACCAGAGCATTACTGCTATTAGACTATATACTCTGAGCTGTTCTCATTTACATTTCTGCATTTAGCCAACAGCCTTTACCAGAACAACTTGCAGTTTAATCCTGTTACCAGCTTTTACTGGTGTAGCGTAGGGTCTTTCCCTGTTGGTAAATCGAACCCCAGTCTACCTACACCAGGTGTTCACTACTCCTCAAATATTTGAAATCACTTTTTTTAATAAGTATTATATTGCCAACTAAATGTATAAAGTAGCCCAGCACAATTTCATAGGCTTTATATACACTATTTATCAATAATTAATAGGAAGCTGTAAAAATAATACATTAATTAACTGATTTTTAAAGCAATGTAAATTTCAGATGCTTCCAAATATTCCAAATGTTCCACTACTCAAATAATACTTGCTCCATGGTCAAAGTGAAGTGCAGGTCCATAGTGGTCAAAGTGAGGTCAAAGTCACAGTACAGGTCCATGGTGGTCTTTTGGTGACCCCTTTCTCTTGATGGAACATGTGTTACACATACTGTCGTTTTATAATTGATCATTTGGTCCAGTGCTGGTCTCCGGTTTAGCTGGTCTTCCAGCTTGGTTACACTGGTGGACCAGCATATCAGTTTTTCTGCCCATAGTAAAACATGTATCTCCATTTTTGTGTATTTTCACTTTTATGCATCATTTGAACACAGCAGCTACTGTTTACACTGTGTGAAAAATTCATAAGGAATGGACCAACAGAACCCCAAATGAATTGGAAAAAAGTCTAGTTTCATTTATTTACATTAGAGTTAAGTTTTTGCCCTCTCCTGTGAAGTTGCCGTTTTTGAGATACTAGTTTTTCTGTGGCTGAGCAGAATTTCCATTTACATGAGTTACTTGAAAAGTTTAAATGACTCAAGTGAATATCCACATACTAGGTAGGACAGAGGTTTGTGAATGTAATATAGCTACTAAACTTACTCAGGCTCAGACAACATCAGTCTTTTGGTTTGGGATGTATTTGGTCCTGAACTGTGAATCACAAGGCCATATCCAACAGGTCCATAGTGGCTTGGTCAAAATACTGTACTTGGCATTGAGGTAATCCACAGTGGAGGTCTTGATCGATTTGCACAAGCCACTTCATGTGCCAGGAGAGTTGTTTTGAAAAGGTGCAGGACACGCCTGGACATTTTGTCACTGGACATTTTGTCAGTTGCCTTGTCATTTTCCCAGTGTGTAGCTGACTCTAAAGAGCTTGCGAAGCTGACAGACCAGGATGAATTGGGACTTCTTTTGGAGAATCTGTTGACTATTCTCTGACATACCTCTCAAATAGCTTCTTTGTATTTATTTTTTTATGTATAGAGGCAGATCAGCTGTGTTTAATAAGGATATGTGTAATTAAATGAGACATTTAAATTATCGTGTACATGCTAGTCAAAACTACGAAAGTCAAAACTAGAAAGACGAGATGTGTAAGAGAACCACTTAGTAAGGCAACAAGTGGCAATACCTAGCAAAGAGTGAGTGCAAACAGACCGGTATATAAGCAGGAGAGGTTAACGAGGGACAGGTGAGACGGATTAGAAGTCAGGCAGGGCCTGAACGGGAAGGTGGGTCGTGATTGGTGGACTGGGAACACGTGGGTGTGGTGTCATGTGGAGATGGCTGATGGGAGATGTAGTTCAGAGCATCAGAGGTAGAGGGAGAACCCGGAAGCGTGACAAAATGCTTACATCAGTTCGTTACAGTGTAGTGGAATGTTAGTGTGTGTAGTCTTGGCTAAAAAATAGACTGCCAACTAGAAGTCTCCCCCTACTGGCCAGTTTTAGACAACTACCAATTATAAACTATAGCAGTGATCATCATCAGTGGTGCTTCTTTAATCCCTCCTACGCCCATAACTGTAATAAGGGTTTTGAGGCAGGTTGCATAACATTTGCCACCAAATCCTGCAGATTTCATCTTTACAGCATCAGGAGAGTATTGCCCTTACCGGGTACAACTGCTGCTCAGGTTCTTGTTGAAGTCCTGGTCACCTCCAAACTATGCTATGCTATCCTATGCTATTTCATTTCTCTCCAGTCTTCTGTGCTTTACTTTTGACTTATTAAACAAAATAATTAACTAATTATATAATTTAAAGTAATTTGTGTTCATCCTCTAACCCAACATCAACATTCAGCTCTTAATATATTTGGTCAGGTGTGCTCCTACGATAGTCTCATTACATTGACAGGCCGAAAGGAGTGACACATGCTTGCAGGTTTATGACTGTTATTTAATATTTGAAAGAATTCTGGATATTTGTTTTGTTGGAAAAGATTTTATTTTAATTACATATTTTAATATATCTTTAAGGATTTTCATTACTGATTGATTAATTAATTAACGAATAATGATCCTTATAAAATTCCTTCAAAGCTGGCCCTAGCCCCTCTGACCTGTCTAGCCCAGATGACGCTGCTGGCCCATCACCTGAGCCAGTGTCAAAGGTCAAGACGACTGGACAGGCTAAAGAGAGGCTCGTGTGGATTCTTCTCTGTGCTTTCCTCTTTGCTGTGAGCCTCATTGTCGGAGTGCTCTGTGAGTCCAACCACTACACTTAACATGTAACATTTAAACTTCTGCTCAATTAATGCTTAACCTATGATATAAAGACCATTGTTGTTTTTGCTATTGCTTTATGAGCTTGTGTTGATGCTGCTGTGTTCACTTTCATGCTCTCAATTTTTTTCTTGATTGTGGAAATGGTGGATCTTCTGTTTCTATCCTCCAGACCTTCTGCATGAAAAACATGTTCGCCAGTTGACAGGTTAGTGTCATAATGGGCAACAATGTGACGGCATGCATTCATACAGTAAACATGAACTAAAATATATGTATGTATGTATGTATGTATGTATGTATGTATGTATGTGCTTATTTACACAATTATTTATTTATTTATAACAGAAATCAGAAGGTTTTCAGGTGCATAGCATAAAATATTGAGTAAAATATTTAACTGATTTTTAGGTACCAGCATGTATGGAATAATATCTAATGAGAAAATCAAATTTGAACTCTTTTTGTGTTTTAGAAAAACTAATACACTATATGGACAAAAGTACTAGGACACCTATTTATCTTTGAATTCAGGTGTTTCATTCAGTTGCCACAGGTGTATTATATCAATTGCCTGGCCATGCAGTCTGGCTTGACTAACATTTGTGAAAGAATTGGTTGTTCTAAAGAGCTCATTGAATTTGAGTGTTTTACTGTAGTAGGATGCCACTGTCCGCGAAATGTATTCCCTCCTAGATATTACATCATCAACTGTATAGGAACTACAGCCACTCGAAGTGGCAGACAACTCGAAGTTACATAGGGGGATATTCGAGTGCTGAGGACCATAGTGTGTAAAAGTCTCCAGCGCTCTGCTGACTCAATAACTGCGGAGTTCCAAACCTCCTCTGGCATTTTCAGGGGTTGGGCTAAGCCCCTTAATACAGAGTGACGGGAAAGCTTAATGCTTCAGCATACCAAGACATTTTGGATGACTGTACGCTTCCAACTTTGTGGGAACAGTTTGTTGAAGGCTCTTTCTGTTCCAGCATGACTGTGCCCCAGGTAAGGTCCATAAAGGCATGGTGGGGGGAGCTTGGTGTGGAGGAAGTGCATTGGCCCACACAAAGCCCTGACCTCAACCCTGTCAAATCAACATAGCATAAAATACCAAGCTGACTATCAGATGTCTGCATATATGACATAAAATGAAATGGGGAAAAATATGTAGTCTTCTCTAATTTGAAACTTTTTTGTGTTTTAGATAACCTTATTCAGAACCACACCATAACTGAAAAGAAACTCTCAGGTATGTTTATCATAGGGATGCACTGATATGGAAATTGTGGAATGATATGCTGATGCCTCACATTTTTCATGTGGATATCTGACGACCCAACATATAAAATATATAAAATGTAGAAATTTAAACTATTTGATCTGGAGTAACATTATGGAGAAAAGTAAAAAAAATGGTTAAATGCACAAAACACAGATATTTTAGCCCACACATCGGATTCCTTAAAGGTTGCCTGCCAAACATAAAAGTAGAATTATGCCCAAGAGGTGAGGGTGTTGTACAAAGATGTGCTTTAATATACATATTCAGAAGTCTACTCAAAACACTCAGGGAGTGACTAATAATTAGATGACAGTCTATGAAAGGATTTTGTTTTTCTTGGCAGAGAAGTTAATATCCTGACAACTATGTGGTTTTGCTAAAGAGACTTCAATATCCCATCAGGGTATCCAAGAGTCCTTGCAAGACCAAACCTGACAAGCCTGTATTTGGAATGACCAATAATATAGTTCAAAATTGGGAAGGATAGTCCACACAACTTCCACAACGACTGTAGAGCTTTAAAAGTCTTTCAGTGGTGTAAAGGGGATCATGTCAAACAAGAAATTAAAGTGACGGAGTATAACAATTTAGAAACTGTCCTGTAGAGAGAAATGTAAAGCTGGTCATCTCACTAGATCTTCATAGTTTTCAAAGTATCAGAAAAATGTCCTCTTTTTTATTTCTGTGAATGGCAACCCAATATTAATGCCAAGATATGTAAACCTGTTGATGTTAAAAGGAATTGTGGCAATAAACTTTGCAGACAACCGACCAAATGGAGGAAATAATGAGAAGCCCTCTCAAGATCATCTATAGTCTTTTCCAGCCCTGCTAGTTTTGCATTATGGCAGTAGTGCACATGAGATGCATATAATAAGTAGCGACTCTCTATAAAACATTTAGCAACTTCCCAGAGGATCTGAGGACTGGAGGTAGAACCTGAGGGGAGATGTAAAAGCTCACCAAGCTGTGATGCAAAGTCCTCATTATTTAAAACCCAAAGTGGTATTACAAGATGTACAGGCCAGCCGGCTAGCTACTTAGCATGCTAACAAGATGTCTCTTATACATAGTACATAATAATATATAGTATTTAACTTTGTAATTTTTGTCAAAATTAACAAATGTTAAGCTGATTTATTTATTGGCTTTGAAGGTTGTTTTGAGTTTTTCACACATTTACAGTATCTGATGAGTGGTCAGACAAAGGTGCTACATTAAAACAGGGTGTAGCAATCAAGACTTTATGACTTTTATGACCTTTTCACAAAAAATGAAATCAAATAATGTGATTTGTAAGGAAAATAGAGGTAAAGATCTATTTAACAAGATACAGAGATACATTTATCAAATCTCTTTGGAAGCAGATTGTCCATTGCCATTTTGAGCACAGTCCTCTTTGTTAAAGCAGGCTTGTGCAAGGGTTTAAGATGCACACACACTGTATGTGGTGGTATTTTTGATCACCAGTATCAGTGAAAAGGATGAATTCAAGAAAGGTTTAAGACTTTTTTAGCTCTCCAATCCACTCACACACAGTCCAAGAGATTTAATTTAAAATGGTGTTTGTCTGCATTAAATATTTTCCTGGAAGATAAAGTCCAGTTAGCTCTCCCATTGGTTAAGCTATCAGGAGCTAGACTGAACAACTAATGGGTCAAATTAACCACCAAAGTAATTAGGAACTTTACTCCTTGTAACTGAAAAACACTTTCATTAAACTGAAGTATACATTTAGGAGAAACGACAGGGCAAGTAATAAAAGCTGATCTGTTTGTGGCTGTACGTGGCCATTTACAGTTGATACAGCTGGAGTTAAAGTGGTAGATGTGAGGAAAGACAAACTCAATTTTGTATTTAAGCAGCAAACAACAATATCAATACATAAACACATATACTCACCACTGAGGAACCGGATAGGAACCATATAAACCTCGTCCACAGTAGCATATTATCTGAAGTTCATCATCATATGATCATATTCATGTGAAGAAAGTGACCCAGAAACGACAAACCGCTGTGTTAAATGTTTCTGTATGTACATGTTAACCTGTTATTTGTATGCATTGATATATGTAACACTGTGGCTTCACAGAGAGTGTGAAGATGTTCCAAGCAGTAGAGGGAAACCTTACCCAGGAACTTGAGTGTAAGATACATCCTACAATTACGATACATCTACAAATGTTACACATTTAACTGCTGAATACATTCATTATTAATAATTCATATTTTTTATTTGTATTTCAGGGCTGAAAAATAATCTAACTGAGAAAGAGAAGATCTACACAGACATCATACAAGAGAAGGATAACAGTATTAATGGTAGGTATACGTCTTGGCAGATCCAAAGAGAGGGTGGTGAATGAGTAAAATGAAATACTCTGGTATAAAGGTTAAAGAGTACATTTGATATGTAGAACTGGGAATTTCTTTGCTTGTTTTTTCATATACCTTAAAACCCTGAAACTTGAGAGACCATGATACACACACACACACACACCAGCTTATAGCTCAGCTTGTAGCCCACCTTTCTTGCCCTCATCTAATGCACTCTCCCCTCGGCTTGCGTTGATCTCTTTTCGTTATTCGTCTTTTCAGAGCTAGGACCTTTTGAACAGACTGTAGTAGCCTGTAAAGACTTATGTATTTATGACTGTACAATGACAGAGTGATGCTCACCTTTTCTTTTGCAGTTTCAGTAACATTAAGCATATTCCTCTTTTAGTGTTAATACAGAAAACATTCCCATCAGATTAAAATTCATCTTGCTGCACCACGAATCTTACAGATGGTTTTGGGATGATGGGTCAATCCAAGAGAAAAGTAGAAGTGTTATCGTGTCTCCCTGTGCTCTGTTTGGGTTTAGATTTATAACACATTTGGTGTTCTATACTTTTATTCTATACTTTCATTTTTGAAAACAGACAGTTTTAAACTAACATTCTATACAGTGATGAATCTACTGAACCTGATACTGATACTGAGATACATTTATGAACATCAAATCTTTTTGGGAGCAGATTGTCCATTGCCATTTTGAGCACAGTCCTCTTCATTAAAGGAGGCTTGTTCAAGGGTTTAAGGTGCACACACACTGTAGGTGGTGGTATATACTAACCTGTATATACTAACCTGGCTTCCCAGAGAGTGTGAAGATGGTCCAAGCAGTAAAGGGAAACCTTACCCAGGAACTTGAGTGTAAGATACATCCTACAATTATGATACATCTACCAATGTTACACATTTAACTGCTGAATACATTCATTATTAATAATTCATCTTTTTTATTTGTATTTCAGGGCTGAAAAATAATCTAACTGAGAAAGAGAAGATCTACAGAGACACCATACAACAGAAGGAGAACAGTATTAATGGTAAGTATTAATGGTAATGTCTTTTTAGATCCAAAGAGAGTGTGGTGAATGAGTAAAATGAAATACTCTGGTATAAAGGTTAAAGAGTACATTTGATATGTAGAACTGGGAATTTCTTTGCTTGTTTTTTCATAGACCTTAAAACCCTGAAACATGAGAAGAGACCATGATACACATACCTACACACACACACACACACAACCTCACATTTAGTTTTGAAGGATGTTCACACATTTCACAGTTTTATTTAAAATTCTGTACATTGTTTAAGATGCTACAATATTCACTGCAGATTTTAGTATTGTATAAAATGCAGCTCAAGTTATCAGAGATCAAATACATAAAGATTAATATACTGTAGTTATTGGATTATATTCAAAATCTAAAGGTTGTGCATGATTACTGACACCTCGCTGCACCATGAATCTTACAGCTGGTTTTAGGATGGTGGTCAGTCCAAGAGAAATGTAGAAGTGCTATCGTGTCTCCCTGTGCTCTGTTTGGATTTAGATTTATAACACTTTTGGGCTGTAATTAGATAATTCCTCTAAAACAAATTAAATATGTTTAGCTCTCTTCTATACTTTCATTTTTGAAAACAGAAAACAGCTTTTAAACTAACATTCTATACAGTGATGAATCTACTGAACCTTAAGAACTGTGAATGACGAATATTAAACATCTCCTGAAATAGTCAACTAACATCAGTATTCAGATAATATCACTGTTTGCAGGTAAGGTATCCCAGCTCAGAGTCAATAATGGAATTAATCATACGTGAGTTTTTTAGCCATACTGACGTGTTTTCCATAGACGTGTTTCTATTGTTGACAGGAACAATAAAATATCATTGCTGTCCAAAGAAAACCAAGTCTCTCCAAATGGCCACTTTACAGGAAGAGAAAAAACCTCATTTAATTTGAATGTAAATCAGTGGAATCAGGCTTTCTCCAAGCAATTTTAGGCCGTTTCTGCTGGTCCTAAATACATTTTGTAACCACAATGTTTTCGCCAGGTGCTAGATTTAAATGATGCATAAAAATGAGGCATAAAATTAAAAACGAAGATGGAGATACATGTTTTCTTTAGGCAGTGACAATGTGTCTTTAGATGCAGTGAAGTGTGCACAGCTGGAGGCGTGGTCTAGAATGCATGAATTTTATTCTGATGGAAAATGTGGTCTCTGTTTTTCAGTATATAAAAGGAGTGCATCACTCTGTGGTCATAATGTCTTGAATATTTAAGTCTTAACTGGTTAATATAGCCTGTCCAGAAGTTATTTGTGACATAAACATGAATAGAATCCTGCGTGAGAGACGGTGCAGACTGAATAGGTTTAAAGTGTGTTCCAATCTTTAGTAGGGCCTGGCTACTGTATGCATTGTGTGTAATATGTACATATGTGCTGTATGTACATACAGAATTAATATTGGAGCCAAGAAACATGGAGATAAAAATTATGGAGAGACATTACCACAGAGGGTGTCATCTTAATATAAACAGTTTTATATTTTTTCCTTAAATGCAGAAGGACATTTCTGCAAAATTACTTATCTGATCCTTAAATGTTTCAATCAGTCTCTATAATTTCCAAACAGCTCTACCTTTAATATTGTGTTAATGTCCTCTGTTAGTGTTCACTGTCTTTAACCTAAGCTTCACATTGTTATGTGTTTAGAGAGAGATGGGCTCATTGAGCAGCTCAAGATAGAAAAGACAGACCTGAGCAAAGATGTCGAAGGTGAGCCATTAACTTAAACAATAAACTTTATTCCTACTACTAATAAACATTTAATATAAATTAACAGACAAGTCAGAGTCGAGGATTTTATCAGTGTTAGTCAAGCAAGTCTCAAGTCCTTAAATTTGTGACTCTGGTATGTACTGTATGTAATAACACATGTTTTTAGTACATACAGAATTAATATTGGAGCTAAGAAGCGTGTAGAGATGTTTGTCACAGTGGGTGTCATCTTAATTTAAACAGTTTTATATTTGTTTCCTAAATACAGAAAGATGATTTTGCATAATTAACTTAATCTGATCCTTAAATGTTTCAATCAGTCTCAATAATTTCCAAAGAACACGACTTTTAAAGTTGTGTTAAGTTAATGCCTTCAGACCTCAGTGTTCACCTGAGCTTCACATTGTGATATGTTTAGAGAGAGACGAGCTCATTGAGGAGCTACAGGTACAAAAGACAAGCCTGAGCAGTGATGTTAAAGGTGAGACATAACTTTATTCCTGCTACTAATAAACTTTTACTATAAATAAACAGATAAAGTGGATGTATATTGGGTGATATGAAAAATGTCAACAGACCCAAAACCACAGTATCCACACACATCTGATTGTGTCATTTACTTCGAGCTATGGGAACAGCTGTACACCATTTGCACACAGCTTTATTTTAAATGCTATGTATGTGTGTACTGTAAATATAAGTCAAGTCATTTAATTGTCAATACTTCAATATGTACAAGACATACAGAGGATTAAAATTGAGTTCTCTCTGACCCAAGTTTCAGCACGTAAACATTTAACAATAAAAAGATTACAACTAAAACAAGAACAAGAGTATATTAAACGTATTAAACACTAAACATAAAATAGACGAACGCAAGGCATACGATAAATAAATATATATATATAACTACAAACATGAGTACACCCCTCACATTTTTGGGAATATTTTATTATATCTTTTCATGGGACAACCCTGAAGATATGACACTTTGGTACAATGTAAAGTAGTTAGTGTACAGCTCGTATAACAGTGTAAATTTGCTGTGCCCTCAAAATAATTCAACACACAGCCATTAATGTCTAAACCGCTGGCAACGAACGTAAGTACACCCCTAAGTGAAAATGGCCAAATTGTGCCCAATTAGCCATTTTTCCCTCCCCAGTGTCATGTGACTTGTTAGTGTCACAAGGTCTCAGGTGTGAATGGGGAGCAGGTGTGTTAAATTTCGCTCTCATACTCTGTCATATTGGTCACTGGAAGTTCAGCATGGCACCTCATGGCAAAGAACTCTCTGAGGATCTGAAAACATGAAGTGTTGCTCTACATAAAGATGGCCTAGGCTATAAGAAGATTGCCAACACCCTGAAACTGAGCTGCAGCACGGTGCCCAAGACCATACAGCAGATTAACAAGACAGGTTCCACTCAGAACAGGCCTCGCCATGCTCCTCCAAAGAAGCTGAGCGCACATGCTCAGCGTCATATCCACAGGTTGTCTTTTGAAAATAGACGTAGGAGTGCTGCCAGCATTGCTGCAGAGGTTAAAGCGGTGGGGCTTCAGCTTGTCAGTGCTCAGACCATACGCTGCACACTGTATCAAATTGGTCTGCATGACTGTCCTCGCTAGACATTAATGGCTGTGTGTTGAGTTATTTTGAGGGCACAGCAAATTTGCACTGTTATACGAGCTGTCTACTTTACATTGTATCAAAGTGTCATATTTTCAGTGTTGTCCCATGAAAAGATATAATAAAATATTTACAGAAATGTGAGGGGTACCCACTTTTGTGAGATTCTGTATATACTACTATAAAAATTATGTATATATACTACTCATAAAAATTAACTAAAAGTCACATTTAACCAAACTAAAGGTTGCAGTATGTTCACCAGATGGGTGTCTCTATAGTGATATTAGATCTCATGCCATATGTCGTCCTGTTGTCTCACAGTAGCACAGTAGTAGTTCATTAAATATCAGAATTAACAAATGGTAAATCTTATGAAACGAAAGGTTTTAGGATGTTTGTGAGGTGGGCCTCTGTGCACTACAAGTGATATTAGATCTGTACGCTATATGGATGTATATAAGTCATTTATACTTATAAAAAATAACTACAATACAGCCAAAGCACATCTTACCAAACTAAAGGTTGTAGTATGTTTGTAAGGTGTGTTTTAGTAAATTACAGGTGATTTTATTCTGCAGTAGGTTTATGTGTAGTGTCTCAGTAGGTTATGGTTTAGTCTTTACAATGTATGTCTGCATTCCTTCATACATTTTTTTATCTGTGTAATCCAGTATGTCTCAAGACTTTATAAGTAACATCAACTCATTTCTCATGTCTCTGAATCTTGTACGTTTTTAAACAGAACCCGCACTTTTGAAACGGTCC
>CM067482.1:4115635-4162789 GCA_034552555.1 Semaprochilodus insignis | reverse complement strand
TAATAATAATAATAATAATAATAATCTGTGCTGTGTTTGTAGATGAGCAGGTATGGGTGGTGATGTGTGATGTGCTTCTGTTCCGTATGTTGTGTTATATGTATTATATGGCAAGAATGTGAACTGTAGGTTGATTCTGCAGTTACTGCTGATCTTTGTGTGCTGAAGTGCCTCTACTGGCACTCAGTTCACAAAGCTCAGCAATCACTTTACAGTTCAGTTACTCTGAACAGCGCTCCAAATCCTGACTGGACTCTGATCATGTTCCTGTGTTTCAGATCACGTTTCTTCCCTAAATTTAATTAACTGATTTATTTAGCAAGTACAACTCTGGTGAGTATCAGATAATATGTGGTGAGCACCAGATAGGACCAGATGCATGTCGGATCACCTGATAGTATCAGGTGCTCACCAGATGTGTACCTATAAATATATGTACCATGTTCTTTTAGTACACCATGTCCATCCACCACTATCCAGCCAAGAGTCAAGTCAAGAGGCTTTTACTGTCATTCCATCCATGTACAAGTACACAGTGGAGTGAAATTATGTTCCTCCAGGAACAAGGTGCAACATGGAACAACAGAGTACAAAATGCAAATCTGCAGACATACGTGTGCAAACAAAAAAATGTAACTAGAAAACAATACAATAAATAAATTAAACAGACATTAGACACAGTAAACAGACAGGACAGTGCAGCACCGACACAGCACTCATTTTCCGATATGAGGTAGCAGAATAAGGTGCAGAGAGATTTAACATGCTGTGATCTGTGATTTTACACAGTCAGATAACATACATACACACCGCAGTTACTGAGGTAGAATAAACAGTGTGTGTGTGTGTGTAGAGTACGTGTGTAAGTGGTGGTAAAGAACTGTCCTTGTGAGTTTAAAAACCTGATCGCTTGAGGAACAAAGCTGTTGCAGAGTCTGGAAGTGATAGCACGGATGGCACAGCAGTGAAAAAAGTCAGTGTGAGTGGAGTTGTCCATAACGCTGGTGACATTGCCAGCAGCGGTCCTGCTTCTACACTCAGTTTGAATAAATGACTCATTAATACATGGGAGGGTCAAAACAGCACTATTGTTAACCGATGGGTTCGTTTCAAGATACTGACACCATTCCCACTCTGGAATGTTTGGACTGATCGGGAATGGCGTGGTTATACACAGCTTTTTGATCCGACCTTTTTAAATTCTGAGTTTTATCCCCTTAGAATGACTGGGGTAGAAAAGTACAGCAACACCTTAGCAATGCCTTGCAACCACTTGGTATACCATAGCAACCACCTAGCAACACCTTAGTAACCATGTTGGATACCATAGCAACCACTTCTTTTTCTTCTTCTCAGTACAGGTTTTTAGTCAGCTAACTAGTCCTACCGTTTTCATATTAACACTGGTAAATTCTGAATACTTTCCCCATTTACTGTACGTATGCTTGACCAACAGACACTGTTTCATGTACACAATCTCAGGGCAGACCCCCAAATGCAAATTTAATTTGGGTCTGACCTGCACTCGTCTGTTTGTCTTTTTTTTCTTCATCTCGTTTGCCCTATAGAGTCATGTTCATTTTTTAACCCTACTCAAACTTTGTTTCCTTTAACGTACAGCCACTAAACTGCATGTACTCACTCAGGACAGATCCGCAAACTCTAATGTGTGGAGTTCAGCATGCAGCTCCTCCCTTTCCCTCTGTCCTCTCTATAAGCACGACCATCCCCTGTTACTGACTGCCTATAAGAGTGTTGTGTGACTTGATATGAGACCTTTAGTGTACTGGATTAACCTCCCTTATTGCCGCTGTAAGTACTAATGATCTCAACACGACCAAAGTGTCTGCATCATTTACACCTTTTATTTAATGGATATTAATATTTGCAGTGATATGTAATAAGTCCTGCACAACTTGACCTGTAAAAATATAAAACTTCTATATTTAGTTTTATTTATTGTTTATTTAGTAATTGTTAATTAAACCCAACAATAACAAATACAGTATCATAAACAAAAACAAGCAATAATTTCAAGTTAAATCCTCATTTGGAAGCGCTTTAGGTAAACAGATGGATGTCATTCTACATTCAGTTGGTCTTTTATATCTTCACTCTTCTGTGACTGCATACTTGCTTTCTTCATCAGCCTGAGCTAAAGAAAGTCACAGACAGACACTCAGATAACAGGTTACACTGCCCTCCACTGGTATAAACACATTACTGCAGTTTTTAAACTCCACATTTTAGAAATATGAGATTTATTCATGCAGAAACTTACTTATAAACAGTGTCATGATGAGAGTTATCTATCAGAGTTATCTATCAGTGATTCTCAGTAAGATACAGAACATTCTAATCTCCTTCTAGACTAATAATCTGCATCTGATAATCACCATTTACAGTAACACACAGTTATGATTATAGAATTAAAAAAGTCTAGAAAGAGTCTTACATCGAGCTCTGTAGCATTTGACCCCCAGAATGATGGACACCAGCAGATATGGAGACGCTGCCATTAAACTACTGAGCAGACTGAACACTGAGAATGAAGATCCTGAATCAGACACACACACACACACACACACACACACACACCACAATACGTTTGTGTTAAAACAGATTTTTACAAAATATGAATAATTATTTATATGACTGTGATAAATGCTGTGTCTACTAAACACTGTACTGTGTAATACTGAAGCCGCAGTTAATGATTTAAACACTGTATATTGATTATATCTGGATTCCTCACCTCTGACTGAGATCCAGCTCTGTGGAGACTCTCCTCTCTCTGGGTGTTTACAGTGGTAGAGACCTTCATCTGACTTTGAGACAGTACGGATGGTCATCTCTCCTGTAGTCTGAGTCTGGAGGAGTGATCCATCTTTATAGAACTCATCTGTGAGGTTTGAGGGTTTTGTGTGGTGATATAAACAGTGTAGAGTCAGAGCATCTCCCTCAGTTACAGGATGGACAGGACTATCCAGGATCACAGCACCACCTGGAAGAGAGAAAGTACACTTTATACAGACAGCAGTCACAACAGCAATATTCATATTAGTAGAAGTTTTCTGACAGAAAATATAGTCCATATCACCCATCGTGTACAGACAAAGACCTCCCAGTTTACACACTCACACTGTACAAATTTGTAAACATTCCACCATTTTACAGGCATGTTACATCACTGTTAACCAGCAGGGGGCAGCAGTTTCTCTCTCTCTCACCTTTTGGGTCCCAGGTGAAAAAAAACTTCACTGGGCAGCTATACCGATGACCCAGAACATTAAAACCACCTCAGTGTATCTACACTCTTTATCTAATTTATCAGCTCCACTTACCACATAGGTGCATTATTACAGGCTGTAGTTCATCTGTTTCTTTACATACTTTGTTAGCTCCCTTTCACCCTGTTCTTTAAAGGTCAGGACCCCCTCAGGACCACCACAGAGCAGGTATTATTTGGGTGGTGGATCATTCCCAGCACTGAATGACACTGACGTGGTGGTGGTGTGTTGCAGTGTTGCTGGAGTGTTTAAACACCTCAGTGTTACTGCTGGACTGAGAGTCGTCCACCAACCGAAACCAACCAGACAGCAGAGTCCTGTAGTCTTGGTCCTGCGACCACTGATGAAGGACTAGAGGATGACCAACACAAACTCTGCAGCAGCAGATCTCTGACTTTACATCTACAAGGTGGACCAGCAAGATAGGAGTGTCTAAAAGAGTGGACAGTGAGTGGACACAGTGTTTAAAACTCCAGTAGCACTGCTGTGTCTGATCCACTCACACCAAGACAACACACACACTAATACAATGTCAGTGTCACTGCAATGCTGAGAATGATCCACCAACCAGATAATGCATGGTCTGAGGTGGTCCTGTGGAGGTCCTGGCTATTAGAAAACAAGGGGGATAATAAAGTATAAAGAGAATCAGATGGACTACAGTCTGTAATTGCAGAGCTACATAGTGCTCTTATATGGTAAATGTGAGTATAGATACAAGGAGGTGCTTTTAATGTTATGGCTGATGGCTGTAAAAGTCCCCCTTCCTTACTTTTCACAAACCAGGTGAAAAAATACTGGGCGTCTAATTGTTAGCTAGTTGTGTTCCCCAATTGTGATATGTTAATATTTCTAGTGACAGTAACAGAGTACCACAACAACTTATAAGATTTACGCAAAAACTACCTGCATTATCTCAGATGTGTCAGACTCCACTTCTCACAGGTCACAGCACTGCAGATCTTAGTGATCTGCATTATTAAACATAGAGAGAATGCTAAACTCTGCAGAGCTGTGACCTGGAAGGAACTCAGACTGCAAGATTTGGTGTAAAACTGTGTACACTACATGTAGACTCACTGTGCACTGAGATGTTGACAGGATTACTGCTCTCTCCAGATTCAGACTCATTCAGACCAGTACACTCCAGTGTGGGATGTGGAGAGGGAGCTGATGCTGCATGTAGATCCTGTAACGGATCCCCAGCCTGATGAACAATCTGACACTTTCTCACTGTGTGTGTATCGTCCCACTCTCCATCCAGTAGAGTCACTCTGTCCCTCACAGTTCAGTGAGAGAGAGTCAGTAGTAAAGTCTTGAGTTCTGTTGGGACTGACCATCAGAGAGACTGGAGCAGAAACACCTTAAACACAGAAATGACAGAACCCAGATGTGTAATCATGTCTTGTTGCAGATCAATTGAAGGGAACATATTGTTATACTAAGACATAATACAATAATCAGTTGACGTGTCAATCAATTCTCCTCAACTGGATTAATGACTTCATGACTTATTCAGTGACACTAATTTAGTGGCAGTCTCTCTTTGTCTTTATGGACACAGCAACTTCAGGACTCTCTGAGAAACATAACTGATTTATTATCAACACATAAATCCTCAGTGACACTTTCCTGAAATATTAATCTCACACTCAACATGATGAAGAGTATTTTAGACAGTAATCTGTATCACTCACTAGTAGTGTTAATCCAGAGAGCATCACTGTAGTGAGTGTAGTAGACTGGATCTCCTCTCCCAGCTCTGCACCAGTACTGTCCTCCATCAGAGACACTAACTGAGCTGATGGTGTAGGAGTGTGTTTCAGTCTCGGTCTCATTCTCAGGGTTCTGTGTCTGTTTGGACCAGTAAAACTTCCATCCAGCAGACTGATCCAGTTTACAGTACAGAACCACCGGATTTCCTATCAGTACAGCTCCTTTATGGCTGGATGTGAGTTCAGGTTTAGGTCTTTCTGTGGTTGGAGATGAAGCACACACTTCAGATCATGACATTCACTGCAAAAACATTCATACAATCTAGAAAATAAATATTTTATAAATAAAAGTGTAGCTCTGGGTAATTCTAAGACATTAGAGAAAAAGGAGAAAAATGTGGTTAGAATTCTGAGTTTCTAAGACTTTTAATAAGGACATGAAATAACAGTGAACTCACCCTTTACAGTCAGAGTAACAGTGTTACTGGTCTGTGTTGATGATGGTTTGTCTGGTCTCTCTACTCTACACTGAACCTGATCTCCATTAATCACAGCATCTCCTCTGATGGTGAGAGTGTTTCTGTTTACAGTGTAATACTCAGACTGATGCACTGCAGTCCATCTACGCTGTTTACTCTGTTTATACCACTTATATGTCCATCCATCATGAGTGTTAATTTCACACTTCAGAGTGACTAACTCTCCTGTGAACACAGGACTCTCTGGATGTACAGTCAGTGTAAGTCTGGGTGAAGCTGTAAGGAGAGATGGAAACAGAGTATTGTCCTGTTATTTAGAGTCAGTATGATGATGATGTGTTAATTACCTGCACTGGATGACGTCATTCTGTTAATGAATATCAGGAGAAAAAGAGATTTACACTCAAACCTGATACAGCCAGTGTAACAGTGTTACTGATCTCTGAGAGTCTCTCCTCCTCTCTCCTCTACAGGTGTATGTACCACTGTCAGAATCTACAACACTGAATGAATAACCTGTTTTATCATCAGAGGAATGAACTGGATGGTTACTGTCACCATCTTTATACCAGCTGTAGATCCACTCAGTGTCTGTGTGTTCTTGTATGTCACACCTGAGAATTACTGTCTCTCTATCTGTCCAGTAGTCACCAGGTCTGCATTTAATAGGAGCTTAATATGTGAAGCTTTTGGTCTGTCTGTGCCTTCCTCTCTCTTTGAAAAGGACTTTTATTGTATCTGTTGTTATTAGTGTGGTTGTATTATAGTTGTACTGTGTAATGTGTAATGGATGTTTATCATGTTATTTGGTGTTTACTAGTGAGCTGGAAGTGCTTGTCGTTGTTGGATTCTTCTGTTTGTAGATTTCTCCATATTCTGCCCTGTAGTCTAAGTTGTCTTGTCTGTCTGCTGTTATAAAAAGAACTTTTCCAGACAAAAGATGGCATTTCCAGGTTCTCTTTTTGAGCCAATCTCACAATGTAATTATAAACCACTGATAACTCTTATACTCTGGTCTAATATTTGGAGATGAATTAGTTCAGTTAATATATTAATGATTATAGTTTACAGTGTGTATTACAGGTCAGAGGTACTTAATTAGTACAGTGATTGTATACTTGTATACTGGGCTTAATGCAGGAAACACCCTGGACACCCACACACACCCAGGGGGTAATTTAGCATCTTCAGTTCAACAGGAACACCTATAGTAAACCCATGCAGACACAGGAAGAGAGAAAATACACCCCAGCCGGAGGCAACAGTGCTACCCACCGTGCTGCCAATATACAGAATATATATATCACCTTGAGCATGTCCAGCTTGAACAAGTGAAACCAGGACTAGAAAAGAGAAGAGAAACATGATGCCAACACTGAAAACGTTCTTTAGGAAAATGCAAACATGATGCCAACACTGAAAACGTTCTTTAGGAAAATGCAAACTGCACATTTAAGATTAATGAATATATATATATATATATATATATATATACACATATACATACATAAATAAACAGACATATATACCCAAAAAAAAGAATAGCTGCACCCAGAAGGAAGTGTGAGATTGGGAAGGAATATAAAGGTTACCAGGAACAATAAATGATAATAAATTTAGACTGATATGGGCAATATTTATTGAGCTACACATACAGATGTAATGTCTCTCAGTATGGTGTCAGGGCTGCCATATTTGCTAACGCAACATGCTAATCTTGGCATGGAGTTGTAGAGATTCCTAATGGTGTCCTGTGATAATCCATCCCTCTCAACAGATTCTTCATGTTGCTGGTGCATGCCTTCTATCCACTGCTGCCAAAAGTGTGCTATTGCAGTATCCGCACAATCGGTATGGAGTGCAATACGTTGATAAGACCATCCTGCTTCCCAGAGCCCTACGATGCAACCGCTCTCAAACTCTTTCAACTGCTTGAATGGCTTTCTAACTCTTCACTGAGGCATGCTTTGCTTGCAAAGAATGCTACCAACACAACAGCACAAGTCAGAATTGAAAGCATGAGCAACAGGATGACCTTATATAGTCAGTTAGATGCAGCGATAAGTCCCGTCCTTGGTTACGTCACATGCGTGGCTGAGTGTGAAACTTGAATCATTTGCATGCCTACCCACCAACTTTCATTCCTGTCAATCACACCGTGAACTGACCATCACATTACAGCAGTTACTGCTCTGATACCCATTATTAAGATGCACACCATCATTATCAGAATACAGATGTATATTAATGCGAGGAATAACGTTAATATGAAACACTGCTGTGAAATGAACTGCTGTAGGGAATGTAGTGAGCTGTAGGGAATGCTGGGAAGCTGCTTCTCCATCACTAGAATATCCAGAGACCGGCTGCTCAGAACTGTACAAAGTACTGACACCTTTCACAGCATGTTTTACAGATAACACTAAACCCTGTAAAATCCACCCTTTAAACTTCTCTGATGAGAAGCTGAAGCTGTTTCTCCCAGAACACAGTAGATCACCGCTGAGGATCCACTTTACATTTACATCAGTTCTTTACAGTGTACATAATCACCCAACCTCATCTCTCAGATTACACATTAGTACCTTCATACAGCAACACTCACTCTGCTGAAGACATACAGAGAACATTTACTCACAGAGGATTACAGAGAGTGCACTGAGCTCCATACTGTCCCCGTACTGATTGACTGAACAATGATCTGTGTTTAACAATCATCACTTCCTGAGAGAGAGAGAGAGAGAGAGAGAGAGAGAGCGAGAGAGAAAGTGAGAGAATATGTATGGTAGAGAAATGTTTGACCTCTGTTTTACTGCACAGGCCTGCTCCTTCCGTTTCTAGAAACAAACAAAAAACCTTTATAGCCCTCCACAACCTCCCCAAACATCTTTTGTTATACTGCACTTTCTTGTGTGTGATAATGATAATACATTTGTATTGAACTGAATCAGTGATCATGTTCAGTATGAACTCTTGTCTCTCCAGTAGAACACAGTGAATACAAGACTTTTATAACTGATGGAACAGATTCACTGAACTGAACACACACTGTTAACTCAGTAATGAAGACCAACTATGTAGAAGGACAGAAATAAATATGAGAAATGAACAAAGAGAAAAAACAGAATCTTATCAGTCTGTCAATCTCTTGGTATGGTTGTTATGCAGTGACTGAGGGGCTAAGCAAAAAAGGCAGCGCTTGGTGCAGACTGTCATGACTAGACTGGCCAGTAATACAGTGACAGAAAACAAATCTAATTTCATCATCTTAAAAGTTGCTGCTTAATCATTCTGTCCCTGGTAAGTCTGTGAACACACTCGGTAGACCCAGGCAAGTCCACACCAGGCCTACCTGTGGCTACCCCCATGGTCTGGTATCCATAACAACTGTAACCCTATAAGGGATGTCTTCTGAAAGCATTGCACAGAGAGAAAGGAAAAAAATCTCAAACATAAAACAAACTGAAGGAAAGGTAAATCACACAATATGATCAGTAAACCAAACATGATCAATAACAGGATAATTCTTAAATATACCAAGTGTTAAACTCAACAACAACATGGTGAAAGTGACTAAAGTGCCAGTACTTTTCTTGAAATGTGGATTTAGGTTAATCTGGCAACCTCCATGTTTGTCAGTCAAGAGGTGCAGAAAAGAGTTAGTATGAACTGAGGCCTGTGTGTGTGTGTGTGTGTGTGTGTGTGTGTGAGCATATTTTTGCCTTGACTGTGAGAAAACATCCACCAGCATCTCCACTTTAACACCTCCTCCTCCTTCTTTAGCTTAACACAGATAGTAGCCAAACCACAACCCCACACTCATCTCTGCTCTCAGACCTCCAATATCCTCACAGATTAATGTGTATGAGGGACTACTACTGGTAGTACTACTAATACTAATAATAATCTGAGCTGTGTTTGTAGATTAGCAGGTACAGGTAGTGATGTGTAATGTGCTTATATTCCGTATGTTGTTATTACTAGGGAAGAATGTGAACTGTAGGTTGATTCTACTGTTACTGCTGATCTTTGTGTGCTGGAGTGCTCTACCGGTACTCAGTGGTACTACAGGTTAAAGCCTGTTTACTGGTGTCAGTAAAACTCAGCTGTCCTTAGCTCAGCAATCACTTCAGTACCACTGCAGGAATTTAGGATCAGATAATATGTGGTGAGCATCAGATAGTACCAGGTGTGTGCCAGATCACCTGATAACATCTGCTGCTCACCAGATGTGTACCTATAAATATATGTACCATGTTCTTTCAGTACACCATGTCCAACCACCACTATCCAGCCATCAGCGGTCCTGTCAAAAACTGACCATTGTTGAAGGGCTGAACCACAGCAGAACTGATCAAACAAACACACTTACAAAGCTAAGAAGCGATAACCCAGTATAAAACCTGACATTAATGTTTTTACACTCAGTCAGTTTTAATCAATACATGTAATATTATTGTTGTGTTTCAAATGTCATTATTTTTATTACAAATTATTATATATCTGATTTATGTTGTATGTTTTGAAGCTGAGGTTGCAGCCACAAGTGGTCATCCCTCCTTCTTGACAATGTGTGGAGTTCAGCATGCAGCCTCTCCTTTTCCCTCTGTCCTGTCTACGAGCACGACCTCCGCCTGTTACTGACTGGCTGTAAGAGTGTTGTGTTTATTTCCCATTTACAGATCCAGGACTGTGTACAAAGAGTCTCTGATGCAAACACCAAATATTTCATTCAGCACACACACAGAACAGACAGCTAGAGGACCGTGAAGAGATTCACTGAATTTGACCTTCATGTACTGGATTAACATCACTTACTGCCCCTGTAAGTACTAATAATCTCAGCATGACCAAAGTATCTGCTTCATTTACACCTCTTATTTAATGTAATATTAGTGTTTACAGTGATATAAAACAAATCCTGCACAACTTGACCTGTAAATATAAAACATCTATATTTAGTTAGATTTATTGTTTATTTAGTAATTGTTCATTAAACCCAACAATAACAAACAGTACTATTAACAAAAACAAGCAATAATTTCATGTTAAATCCTCATTTGGAAGCGCTTTAGGTAAGCAGATGGATGTCATTCTACATTCGGTTGGTCTTTTATATCTTCACTGTATGTAACTGCATACTGTCTGTCTTCATCAGTCTGAGCTAAAGAAATGGACAGACACACAAACACTCAGATAACAGGTTACACTCCACTGGTATAAACACATTACTGCAGTTTTTAAACTCTTTTTAGAAATATGACGAGATTTATACAAGCCCAGACTTACTTATAAACAGTGTCATGATGAGAGTTATCTATCAGTGATTCTCAGTAAGATAAAGAACATTATAATCTCCTTCTAGACTAATAATCTGCATCTGATAATCACCATTTACAGTAACACACAGTTATGACTATAGATTTAACACATTCTATAATAACAGTCTTAGTGTGTTTATGGTGTGCAATCTACAGTCATCCTGAAAGAGTCTAACTTCGAGCTCTCTAGCATTTGACCCCCAGAATGATGGACACGAGCAGATATGGAGACACTGCCATTAAACTACTGAGCAGACTGAACACTGAGAATGGAGCTCCTGAATTACACACACTGCAATATTATGCTGACACTACTAGCGCTGAGCCATGAGCCTGGTTAGTATTGAGTTGGCCTACAGTTCCAACAGACAGCACAAACAACAACAAGTAGCAAAACGTTTACAGTGTTTCCAAACAGACCGCCATGAACCACGTGGTGACAACACAGCGGGAAAAGAGCATAAGGTCGCTTTTCAGAGACATGGCTGTATGCCATAACCAATCAGAACACGAGATGAGATCAGGTGACATGTCAGTAACTCCACCTGTAAGAAAGAGAGAGAGCGAAACCAACTACTACTGGACAAGAAAGCAAGAGCGAGATGCAGATGGCAGCAGTAAACACAAACACAGCTGACAATACAACTACAGCTGCAATACAGGAGAGCATACATGAGCACTCTTCTCTACAGCGATACTGATCTCCATCAATCACAGTGTCTCCTCTGATGGTGAAAGTGTCTCTGTTTACAGTGTAATACTCAGACTGATACACTTCAGTCCATCCTCTCTGTCCACTCTGTTTATACCACTGACATGTCCATCCATCATGAGTGTTAATCTCACACTTCAGAGTGACTGACTCTCCAGTGAACATACCACTCCCTGGATGTACAGTCAGTGTAGGTCTAGGTAAAGCTGAGAGAGGAGAAGAAAAAACATTACTCATCCAGAAACGTCTGATGTAGAAGCTTTAGAAATGTAGGAGCTGATTAATGTTACTTACATTCTAATTGCAAAAGTTAAGGTGGAATGGGACAGTTCAAGCATGCTAGTGAATAGGAGGCCAACTTCAGCTTTGTGTAAACAGGTGCTAGTCTAATGTGAATATCTATATGGATTTAAAAGTTTATTAAATTAAATCAGCTTTAAAACATGACTAGGAAAGACAATCGCACCAATGAGTTCACTGTGCTTCACCAACCACACTGTCCTATCTCCACATAAACATCAGAGCTGATCACTGCATTCTCTCTGTTATTGTAAGGGGTCAGCCTGTGCTACCGGCCGCCAGCAGAGGGCGACAGCAGCGAGGCACTGATACTCCAGGGAACTCAAAATCCCAGAGTTCTCAGGGATAATCAGCGCCAACCAGACTCACCTGGCGGTACAGGATTTAAGAGCGTGGCGAGCAACACTGCTTTGTCATACGTTTGATATAGGTTGACCGGTAAGGTAGTGGAACAAAAAGAAACGAAAAGAAAATAAAAAGGAGAGGGAAGAAAAGAAAAAGAGAGGGAAGAAAGAAAAGGGAGAGAAAAGAGAAGGAGTGCTAAAAGGCAATCCTTATAAACCGCAAGGCTAAAGATAAATAAGCTATCCTTTGTTTGAGACACGCCATATTGGCGTCTCTTTTGTTTGGTATTTCCCGCTCTTTTCCCCTTCACCATTTAAAGGGGGTGCAGTTCACACATTGCACTTTACAACCAATAAATAAAACAATTTTTATTTCTGTGGTTTTATTTTAAATGACCTGACCGTCCTGTGACAGTTATATAATCCTGTCCCACTTACTGACTGCACTATTCCTCAGATGGTATTATTTTAGACAGTGTCTGTCTTAAACAGCCGCTCTGGCGTTTATTTCCTGTACAGTGCTGGAGTTTTGCATTGAATTGCCTCGTTCATACCACAGCATATTAGTTGGAGCCACCTGAATTTGAGCTACCCTGGTCTGACCTGTGTCTGTAATGGAGTTTGCAGTGTATAATCTGCCACCAGGCTCTTTTGAACAGTCGCTGAACTTGTGCAGATACATTAGAATATACTTTATCATAAGTGGAAATAACTTTAATGAAACCATAAAAAGTAATATTACATAAAATACATACGCCAGTCCAGACCATGGTGCTGAGCTTACAATACATCTGTTTAACCGTTTATAAAATGTTCTACATCCTAAAATACTGTTTCAAACTTAATTTCCATTGTAAAACTGAAGATTTCATAACCAACAAAGGAAATAAATCATCTAAATAGTATCTTATTATATTAGTTTTATTATGTTAAGGGGCATAAATGTTGAGGGGAGCATTTCTGGACACCCAGTACATGAAATGTTATATTATTTATGTAGTTAAGTTACATTAATGACTAAATAAATACATTCACAATTAATATATAATATATAAGTATATATAATGCACTTTTTATGTCTTCTGTAGAGGGTACGGAATCCCAGAGGGGACACGGGAGAACATGCAAATTTATTTGAGCGAATTTTTTGCAATTCGTGCACACGTTTTTCTTAATTCCTTCCCACGATTAACACTTAGTTCACTCAAGCAGACAAACAGCTGGTTCTGACAGGTTTTAGTGTGTTTAGACATGGGTGATTAATGTATAGAGACGCTCACTGAACTGAACTGAACTTTCTAATCACTATGTTTAATACTGCCCAGGATATTAATATTTTATAGTTTTCAGAGTCTCCATCATATAATTACATAATGCTCTATTCTTTACAGCAAATGTAGTTAAACATAATACTGACCTCCTGGTTTTTATACAAAATATTATAGTTTATTTATAATTTGTTATACAAAAATATGGTTTAAATGAGAATTATCTTCATGTATTCATATTTGCTGTAAATAATAGAGTAAATAATAGAGTATAATAGAGTATTATGTAACTATATACAATTTAATTAAATATATAAATAGCTAAAATTAATAATGTAGTCACAAGTTCTTCTGTGTGTGTTTAACTATGCTGCAACGTTAACGCCAAACATTTCACCAGATAATTGTGTGACGGTCCCTAACACTGCAGCTCGATGCACGAGCAGGAGCAGTTAATCAGTAAATGTGTACTGATTAAAAACAAGGCACCTTATTCCCATCTGGCAAGAAGTGGACATTCTAGAGTCTGTCCAGAAAGCCTGAATCCACTGGAGAAACATGTTAGTGTGTCCTGCATGAACCCCGTGTTGAACCATCTCAATGAGGAGATCCTGAAGACGGAAGCTGAGGATTCAGACCTCACAAAGAACATCAAGATTAGTCATTAGCTCAGGGACTAGGGGTGACCACTGAGCAGACAGACACTAGTAGGTTGACGAAATGAGGCTCAGCAAATCAAAGGCAGCACAGCCATGTGCAGTCCTTCGGCAGTCCATAACAGGGGGTGCAGTTCAGTTCAGCACCATGGAGAGCTACTTTATGTTGTGACGGCTCAACAAGACAGACTTGGGGATGGCGCTGAGGAAGCCGCCAGCCCTACGGTGGCCGAGAAGTGCAAAAAATATTTATCAGAACACAAAAATTTCAGAAAACAAAGAAAACAGTTTGATTGAAGGGTCCGCAACAAGCACTTCCTGTGTGTTAGCCCCAGCCTTTCTGTCAGAATTCACTGTGTGTGTTTCGGTACTGGTAAAAGTGTTTCATGTCTTTGTAAATTTGTTTTTACTTTTGTAATTTGGTTTTCTGAGATGTAACTTTTTTTGCCCTTGTAAAATTGTTTTGCTTTTGTAATTTTGTTTTCTTGATTTTTTTTTTCCTTTGTATTTTATTTATTTTTTTATTTTTGTAATTTTGTATTCTGAAATGTTTTGCACTTCTCGGCTACCGTACCAGCCACATCCACTACAATGAAAGAGTAAATGCAAGAATGAAGCAAGAGCCATGGCCGAAATGGAGGAGAACAGAACAAGAGCGAAGAAGCTGATAGCAGATTAAAATCCACTACAGAAGCTGAGGGAGGAGGATGCTACACCAACTACAAATCAGAAGATGACACTGGAAAGCTTTTTAAGTTCACAGAACAGGAAGTTGTTGAAGCTGAAACTGTGAAAGAGGTATAGTATTTTATACTGTGATAATTATCCAGACTGATTAATATGAAAATACAATATTGTGATAACGTTTTTGGCCATGTTGTTGATCACTAGTATGCAATACATGTGATAACCCATTTGGGGCCCAGCTGTACTGACCACATTACCTGTACGGGATCCACTTGTACCCACATTGACCCCATCAGAATCACCTCCACTCAGTAGCTTGCAACACACATGTGGCCTGTGTGAAGCCAATAGGAAAATCTTTGGGTGCCCCCCTGGGCTGCCTGAAGGGGGCCCATGTGGACATGTTGGCTGTGGACATGTTGTGTTTCATCTACATGTAAAATCATGTCTGAAATACTGTAAATGGTGTAACACTTTAAAACCCTGCTGTCTGAGTGTTTTATATAGTATAATTTAGTGTTTTTGAACTCACTTTGAAGGTATGGGGCTTTCTAACACTGCCTCATACAACCATACGCTAATGCACTGTTTCTAAGAGCCAACAATCTAATTACCTTACCAATAAATCAGCACTCTGTAAGCCGTAATACTAGCCTCTCACAATAGAAAAACATATACAGATATGTTTCCTTTGTTTTAATGGAATAGACGCGCTACTTGCTGGCTGGCACCCTCTGCTGTTTGACAGTAATATTCTTCATATGATAGGAGTAACAGGAAGTGGTCAGACTCCCCTTCAACAGGCTCTGGTACACCTCCTAATCAAACCCAACATCTAACAGTCTAACATACATGCAGTACTGAGTCTCAAACTGTTACTGGAACCTGCATATCCTACTGACTGTGTCTGATCTAGACACCCTCTGAGTTACTACTCAGTAAACAGACGTACAGTACAGTCTGATTAACGCACTGCTCACACACACAACCCTGCGAAGATACAGAATTTAATATCATCAGATGCTCTTATCAAACCTCTACAAACACATTATCATCAGTCACAAATGCATTCATGTTCTTTTATTTAATATCAGCATTAATAAAAATATATAAAATCAATAAATAAATCAATCAAAACAGCACAAAAATTTCAAAGAAACATTAGAAAATAACATTAACAAAACAAAAAGAAGGCACATAATATTTTTTATATATGGTAAAAATACATATAAATTGGATACATACTTATAAATGTAAAACACTGTTAAAATGTTTGTAGAGATTTCAGAGATTTACTTTAATGGTATTTCAGTGAGTTTTGCTGTGCTACAGGGAATATGGCCCTATAGTAAGCTACTCCAGCTCAGACTGTACTGAAGCTGCTTTTTCACACCTCATGAACCCGAGGAAGGCGAACTGGATGGCCACACTGTGCTCCTCAAAAGCAGATGTTTGCTGGAGATTAAATTCTACATACTCAACACAAACTAACCAAAAACTTCCCCAAAATCAGCTCCCCACAGTGGACACAACTCCTTTACACAGACACACAAAACAAACATCTTCATAAAGACACACACACACACGTAACACAAACGTTACACTGGATAAACTACTATATACAGTGCATCAGTCAAATGTGTAGACTGTAAATCCTAATCCTAAAATCATACAGACATGTAATATCTGAATGGCCACTTCTCACTAGGCTAGTGGCTAATTGTAGCCACTTAAAATGAAACGGCTAAAAGTGAATCCAGACCTGCTGGCTGGGAGGTCTAAAGCAGGACATGCACATTTTCTATAAAGAAGAGCTTCTATTTTTCTCATAGCGTATTGTTACTGACACTCAAACATAATGAATAAACATGGAGTCTTGGTACATTTAGCCCTGAGAAAAACACCCTTTGTAATATTGCTGCTGATATACGTATGACTTGTGTTCTCTCACATCCTCAGCAGTATTCTGTTGGTGTGCTCACCCTTCATAGACCTATAAAAGCATGTCACCATTTGGAACTTGCTTTTCACACTTAGGTACTTTATATACAGTATTATGCCTAAGTACACATAATATATTAACTTATATTTCTTACATACTGTAAATTACACCTGTAAAATCACCAAGAGGCATTTAAAAAGTTATACAGCTTGACATATAAAACCCTAAATAAACTTTTAACCAACATAATAATGTATTTGCTTAAAATTAATTATGTAACTTATTAAACTTCATTCTTTTACTTTGCAACATTTATTGTACTCGAATTCTTTAATTTGTGGTTTATTCTTGTGTTCACATTTAAACACATGTTAAATCAAGTCCAGTGAAATCACCTGCAAAGAGAGGAAGAACAAAAGAAAGTTGTATTTAGGACTCATTAAGTACAGTCTGCTATAGAGCTATTTATGATGTGACTAAAAGTCAGATTAGTCAAGTTATCTTAAAAAGCCAGCATAATATTTTCTCTTTCATTTCTGCTTTTATACTTCCCTCAGAACAACAAACTGCTCCTACACTACTACTGCGACTACAGCCTTAAAGGGAAAGGGGAGCTCTGCAGATTTTTCGAAATGTCTGCAGAACTAAATTAAGATGTACAAGTGGGACAAGTGGGATTACCGGTGGTTTTGGACAGTGAATAAAAATGATTATNATGATTATACTGTATTTGTTCTGTAGACATGGCAACTCTTGGTATTGTATCCCCACCACTGGAAAGAAATATGAGTCAGTCAGGTTCTCTACAGCAAACCACTTCATATCACAACACTCTGGATAACTTTTCTCATCAATTGCATTATGAAGAGATTATGAAAAAATATCTTCTTTCCATACTGGAGACGACTGCTTAAGACCTTTGAACACCTGTAATGTCATAAAAGGTATCTCCTATGATGTCATAAGACTTCTTTCCTGTGATGTCATAAAACACATCTAGATCTTTGAATAATGTAGGTGTGAATTAGGGTGAAACTGCCAGGGTAATGAGTTGCTGCTTGTGATCACTCTATTTTTATAACGTATCTGTAATCTGATCACTGTCTCGTTTCTGTAGCTGTATATGTTTATTCGTATCCTAATTACATAAATCTGTTACAGGTATTACATTACTACACAGCCCTGATGATGGTAACATCTGACTCCTCACAAATCCAGCTCCAGTTGAAATAGACGATCTAGCCCTCTCAGCTTGAAACACATGCCAAAAACATCCTGATTGTATATGAACTTTACATCAGCTCAATGTGTAATCATATCTCACATTACTCTTATCCAGTCTGCACCGAAATACTTAGTTTAATACATTTGATCAACACTAGGTGGCGTAGTAGATCAATGCATTACCAGTGATTTGAATGTCACTCATACACTCCCTGTTCCTCATCACTGTAAATATTATCTTGTGCTACAGTGACTCCACAACAAGTTATCATATTCCAGTTACATCACTAGAAACTCTTCCAAGTGAACTCTCTCTTCTGTTGCTCAGCACAAACATAAACCGATATGGCTCACAGGATGAGATGAAGTTTGCCAGAAAGTTAAATATAGCTTCTAAGTTCCACTGTTTATCTTACCTTTGCGTGTGTTTCAGGTCTGAGTACACAGTGTCAGCATTCACACCAGCTTTCTCTAAAAGCAAGAAAGCCAGAATTAGCTTCCAGAAAGATCTACAACCAGCTCCACACCAGGAAATACTGATGGTGGTCTGAATACTGAGTGGATACACGAATCAAAGATGATTGGTTAACTGTACAAATCCTGTCAATTAGTAATTCTCCATATTAAACACTGATTAATGTGGCTCTAGGTTATAGTACATCTCACTCTACCTCGTTTTCTCTTTGGTTTCTTCACCGCTTTCAGTTCAATCTCAGCATAAGTCACATCCATAGATCCAGCACCAGCATCTGCAGGAGCAAAGAACACAAAAATCAAATGCAGCAGTGACTGTCTCACTGACCTCTAACTTCCAGCCCTAAACAACCCATAATTCTCATTTCCTTCACACACAGAACATCTGCTGCTGTTTCAGAGAAGTATCTCCGCTCTAACATAAATAGTCACTTCCTCCGGCTACATACGCTGGCAGTTATCATTCAGCCTGTAATCTCTTTTAATATCATTTCAGCCCATGATATCTTCTCTGTTAGCAGAGTGATGTAGAACTGACTATCTGAGAGTAGATATTAGAGACATAGAGGCAGAGTACCTGTGGCTTTGCCTGACTGAGTTTGGGAGTAAATGGTTTCAGTCTGTGAATCTTGTTCTGGAATATGTTCTAAAACGAGTGGAGGCCATGATGGACACATCACATCTACTGATTTGATAAGTACAGTTATTATTGTCACTCTTACTTGCTCTTTCAGCAGTGTCATAAACATGTAGATCTCCTACAAACAAGAACACCAGAAAAATCACCATAAACACTTCATTACTGAACACTATACATGTTGACAATAACAATAATAACAATGAATAACAAGCATTTAGTGTTAAGTTAAATTTTTCCATATAGAATATACAGCATATAAAAAAAACTGTTTATATCTGAGTTTATATGACATGTTTTTCTCACCAGCCTGCAGTGGTGTGTATCCACACTGAGAGTCCTCAGGTCCTAACTCTCTCTGGTTCTGGTCTGAGGTCTGATTGATGTTCTGCTGGTTTCCTGTAGAGGGAGATAGAGATTCATCATCTGGTCTACACAGTAATAAATGAAAATGAGCAATAATATAGAATGATATAAACTTATTTAATTCTACTTAATTATGGAGAGGAGTGATTTATCAGACCTTTATTACTTTTGTAGCACCACAGCAGTATCAGCAAGATGATGGACAGCACAGCAACACTCACTCCTACAACCACTCCAACCAGCAGACCGACAGTAGGTTCAACAGCTGAACCTGTAGCCACTGAAACATATTAATTTACACAAAACAACTGTAAAGAAACATTTACATCAGTTTTATGATAAACTAATGAAGTGATGAATTTCTCACCTCTGACTGAGATCCAGCTCTGTGGTGACTCTCCTCTCTCTGGGTGTTTACAGTGGTAGAGACCTTCATCTGACTTTGAGACAGTCCGGATGGTCATCTCTCCTGAAGTCTGAGTCTGGAGGAGTGAACCATTCTTATAGAACTCAGCTGTGAGGTTTGAGGGCTTTGTGTGGCGATATAAACAACGTAGCGTCAAAGGATTTCCCTCAGTTACAGGATGAACAGGACTCTCCAGGATCACAGCTCCATCTGTAGGAGAGAGAAAATACACTTTATACAGAGAGCAGTTTATACTGAGTTATTCTGAGTTTGCATGTATTTGGTCTAAGCGCAGGCAAACGCTGTGATTTTAGAAATCTGTAGAATGAAAATGATTCTACACTCAGACTGTATAAAACAGCTCAGTCTGTCTGACTTGCTGTCATGTTTGCGCTCTAACTGCACATGGAACACAAACTCTACAGACGGCTCTGTCTATGGACAGTTTGCAGTAAACTACATTAACACTTGACTCACTCGACAGGTTCCTCTTCATTTCTGTTTATCTGCCTATATCACATACATGTAACACCAAAAATGTTTCTGGCATTACATGTACAATTTCAGCCATTAATAATCTCTAATAAATCTCTCTCACGTTGTTCTTCACAGCAGTATAAAAAACCTGGCTATCAGTTACACCACCTTTGACCAGCAGGGGACAGCCTTTTCCCCCTTACCTTTCGAGTACCATGGAAAAAAGTCACTATGGAGCTAAATAGATAAAATAAACAGACACCCATTCGTGGTCAAAGGTGGTGTGACATGCCAATACTAATATATCAGTTATATATATATGTAATTTCTTTTGGTTTTGAATGCGAGATGCATATATTCCTAGTGATGCTATTAATATTTTGCTGACTTTTTAATATTGTGGCATATATTTAAGCCAGTGATCTTCCTTTGAACACAGCAGCAGAAAGAATCACCACCCAGCGCTACTGAACAGCCGGGATAGCAGGCAGGTCATCAATAGCTACATGTGTCAACCTTACAGCAGGCACAAACACTGCACTACGAAAGCACAGCCAAACTGAGCCACCATAACTTATTTACAAGACTTGCCCAAGAAGTATACAGTTCATACCTGAATTAACTGTGTCAGACTCCAGTACTTTAGTGCTCTGCATCATTAAACACACATGATTTAATTTAATAAGCTAATTAGCAAATCTTTGGTGAATTGACTTCAGACTCACTGTGCACTGTGATGTTGACAGGATTACTGCTCTCTCCAGATTCAGACTCACACCAGTACACTCCAGTGTGGGATGTGTTGAGGGAGCTGATGCTGCATGTAGACCCTGTAACTGATCCCCAGCCTGATGAACAATCTGACACCCTCTCACTTTGTGTGTATCGTCTCACTCTCCATCCAGTAGAGTCACTCTGTCCCTCACAGCTCAGTGAGAGAGAGTCAGTAGTAAAGTGTTGAGTTCTGCTGGGACTGACCATCAGAGAGACTGGAGGAGACACACCTTAAAGACAGAAATGACAGAATCCAGATGTGTCATTTTGGCTGTCTTGTGATATATCAGTTGCAGGGAACACACTATTGCATTAAGACAACACAATAATTACAGTATTTCTCTTCAACTGGATTAATTTATGACTTATTTAGTGAAACTAATTTAGTGACAATCTCTCTCTTTACAGACACAGCAGTTTTAGGACTCTCTTAGAAACATATCTGATTTAATAACACATAAATGAGACTTTCCTTAAATAATAATCTCACACTCAACATGATGAAGAGTATTTTATACAGTAATCTGTATCACTCACCAGTAACGTTTATCCAGAGAGCATCACTGTAGTGAGTGTAGTAGACTGGATCTCCTCTCCCAGCTCTGCACCAGTACTGTCCTCCATCAGAGACACTTACTGAGCTGATGGTGTAGGAGTGTTTTTTAGTCTTGATCTCATTCTCAGGGTTCTGTGTGTGTTTGGACCAGTAGAACTTCCATCCAGCAGACTGATCCAGCTTACAGTACAGAACCACTGGATTTCCTATCAGTGCAGCTCCTTTATGGCTGGATGTAAGTTGAGGTTTAGGTCTTTCTGTGGTTGGAGATGAAGCACACACTTCAGACCATTAAGAGTTCACACACTGCTTTTAGAGTCTTTACCACAGTAATTACTCACCTTTAACAGAGAGAGACACTCTGTTACTGTCCTGTGATGATGTGGGTCTGTTATCTATCTCTCCTCTACACCAGTACTGATCCTGATCTGCTGCTGAACTGATGGTGAAGGTGTTTGTCTGAGACTGATGTACTGCAGTTCTACTGCTGCCTTTATACCACTGATATCTCCAGTTATTGTAAGACTGTATCTCACACTTCAGACTGACTGACTCTCCAGTGAACACAGGACTCTCTGGTTCTACAGTCAGTGTAGTTCTGGGTGGATCTACAGAAAGATAAAAGGAATAGTTATGATGCTCCGTGTCTGTGTGAATCCTCTGGTTTCTTGAAGGTGCTGATTGGTCACAGGAGTCATAAGATGTCCATCAACAGCAAATCCATCAACCAGTCATAAACAAATATACAGGTCAAAATCTACCACTAGTAAAAACAGTCTGAGGAACTAGGGTGGAGAGGGGAAAGTTGGGGGGGTGGTAGGTGAGGTATGGTCCAGTGAAAAGCCAGGAGAATAAAGCCGGGGCATAATATTTACCATATACTTTATCAGTGCAGCAAATAAATAAATAAATAAATAAGCAAGCTCTTCCATGTGACTCCCAACATTCACCTACAAGAGCTGACTCGTTTGCAAATGGCACATCACTAGATCATACTCACCTGATACAGTCAGTGTAACAGCATCACTGGTGTGTGAGGAGTGTGAGGTTCCTCTCTCTGTTCCTCTACAGGTGTATGTATCACTGTCAGACTGTCTAACAGAGCTGATACTGTACTGCTGTTCATTACTGACAGGAGTGGATGAACCTCCTTTAAACCAGCTGTACTGCCAGTTAGAGACACCTCCTCCCTGTATGACACATCTGAGAGTGACAGTCTCTCCAATGAACACCTGTTTATCAGGCTGTATGGACACCACAGGTTTTGGTCTCTCTGTAGAAACACAATAAATACATATTCAGAACAGTTATGATGTTTTCTATGTGTATGTAGACTGTAAAGAGTGATACCTTTAAGTACACAGAGTGCACATCCACACTTCTAACTGTTAAGATGAACATGAAACAGACACTTTGTTAACTGGATTGGAATAATTGTGTTGTCTGAACATTAAATATTCCTGAAATATTCTCTGTACAGGAACATGTACATGTGTTAAAAAATGGTTAGCTGGATAACAGTTACGTGGTCAAGGCTTCAGAAACAGAAGGAAATGTTGAACACTGATTATAAACCTTAATGTAAACATACAGTCTTATTTAAAGAACAGGATTAATATACTGTAGTATAAACACTGTGTCAGTACCAGTAACCCACATAAACACACATATAAAACTTTAAGAACAGAAACAATGTACAAACCTCTGATTAGAAGCTACTAAACCACCTTTAAATATAAAAGTGTAAATGTATTTATATTTCTAATAAGATAGTATTAATATTATGTGGTGTAATATAGTAATATAATTTAGTAATTACATGATTTTAATAAACTCACATTTTACAGTGACAGTACAAACACAGTAATCTTACCTTTCACTGTGAGAGTAACAGGATTACTGTCCTGTGATGATGTGGGTCTGTAATCTCTCTCTCCTCTACACCAGTACTGATCCTGATCTGCTGCTGATCTGATGGTGAAGGTGTTTGTCTTAGACTGATGTACTGCAGTTCTACTGCTGCCTTTATACCACTGATATCTCCAGTTACTGTAAGACTGTATCTCACACTTCAGAGTGACTGACTCTCCAGTGAACAGAGGACTCCATCTGGGTTCTACAGTCAGTGTAGCTCTGGGTGGATCTACAGAAAGATAAAAAGAATAGTTATGATGATCCAGTGTCTGTGTGAATCCTCTGTTTTTTTGAAGGTGCCAATTGGTCACAAGAGTCATAAGATGTCATCAACCAGTCATGAATAAATATACAGGTCAAAAATCTACCACTAGTAAAAACCCTCTGAGGAACTAGGGTGGAGAGGGGAATTTTGGGGGTGGTAGGTGGGATATGGTCCAGTGAAAACCTAGGAGAATATAGCAGGAGCATAATATCTGCATTGTACTTTCTCAGTGCAGGAAATAAATTAATTAATTAAAAATGAATAAATTAGTAAATGAATAAGCTCTTCAACGTGACTCCTGGTATTCACCTACAAGAGCTGACTCGTTTGCAAATGGCACATCACTAGATCACACTCACCTGATACAGTCAGTGTAAGAGCATCACTGGTGTGTGAGGAGCGTGAGGTTCCTCTCTCTGTTCCTCTACAGGTGTATGTACCACCGTCAGACTGTCTAACAGAGCTGATACTGTGCTGCTGTTCATTACTGACAGGAGTGGATGAACCTCCTTTAAACCAGCTGTACTGCCAGTTAGAGACACCTCCTCCCTGTATGTCACATCTGAGAGTGACCTTCTCTCCACTGAACACCTGTTTATCAGGCTCTATTAACACCACAGGTTTTGGTCTCTCTGTAGAAACACAATAAATACATATTCAGAACAGTTATGATGTTTTTTGTGTGTATGTAGACTGTAAAGAGTGATGCCTTTAAGTACACAGAGTGCACATACACACTTTTAACTGTTAAGATGAACATGAAACAGACACTTTGTTAACTTGTTCTGAATAATGTTGTTGTCTGAATATTAATATTGCTGAAATATTCTCTGTACAGGAACATATGCATATGTGCTGAAGGTGCTCAGCTGGATAACAGTTACGTGGTCAAGGCTTCAGGAACAGAAGGAACAAATGTTGAACACTGATTATAAACCTCTCTTTAATGTTCAGTCTTATTTAAAGAACAGGATTAATATACTGTAGTATAAACATTGTGTCAGTATCAGTAACCCACATAAACACACACATATAAAGCTTTAAGAACAGAAACAATGTACAAACCTCTGATTAGAAGCTACTAAATCACGTTTAAATAAAAGTGTAAATGTATTTATATTTCTAATAAGACAGTATTAATATGATGTAGTGTAATATAGTAATATAATTTAGTAATTAAATGATTTTAATAAACTCACATTCTACAGTGACAGTACAAAAGCAGTCTTACCTTTCAGTGTGAGAGTGTTGCTGTATTGTGATGATGCTGGTCTGTCTTGTCTCTCTCCTCTACAGAGATACTGATCTCCATTAATCACAGCATCTCCTCTGATGGTGAGAGTGTCTCTCTTTACAGTGTAATACACAGACTGAGACACTGCAGTCCATCCACTCTGTTTACTCTGTTTATACCACTGAAATCTCCAGTCACTGTAAGACTGTATCTCACACTTCAGAGTGACTGACTCTCCAGTGAACATAGGACTCCATTTGGGTTTTACAGTCAGTGTAGCTCTGGGTAAATCTGTCATTAGGGAGAGATACAACATTAATTTCCAGTGTTAGAATAGAAACATAGTGCTCTAAAAAATACAGTAAGTATTTACAAGAGTTCACTAAGGCAGGAAACAACAGTGAGCTCACCATAAACAGTCTTTGTATCAATAGGTAAAGCTGTGAGGAGAGATGGGAAACAGTGTACGTTATTAGAGTCAGTGTAATATTGATAACTGAATTATCTACTCTAAATTGATGTAATTCTGTTCATAGGTATCAGAGTGAAAAAGACCCTCAAACCCACCTGATACAGTCAGTGGGTTTGAGGGTCTGATCTCTGATCTCTGAGAGTCTCTCCTCCTCTCTTCTCTACAGGTGTATGTACCATTGTCAGACTCTACAACACTGAATGAATAGTCTGTTTTATCATCAGAGGAATGAACTGGACGGTTACTGTCACCATCTTTATACCAGGTGTAGCTCCACTCAGTGTCTGTGTGTCCTTGTATGTCACATCTGAGAGTTACTGTCTCTCCACTAAACATCTGTCCAGTAGGAACCTGGGTTAGTGAAGCTTTTGGTCTGTACAATTTTAGCCCATAATTGTTACTGTAAACCAGCCAAATGTTTTAAACCAGCCAATATGCTAATTTGCTCAAGCAAATCTATTGCTTCAGATCAACTGAATTCTCACAGTAATAGATTAAATTTTACACTGTATGTTACAGGAGTGAACGATTATATGCGTACCTATCACTGTGAGAGTCACTTTATTACTCCAGTCAGAGAGTGGTTGTCCCCCTTTCCAAGAACCATAACAACTGTACCTCAAACTGTGATGCCATTTTATGTCCCTTATGATGTAATAGTTTTGTTCAGATTGGTGAAGTTCAGTGTTATCTCTGTACCAGTAGTACGTCCAGTCATCTACTCTCTGTCCTGGAATGGAACATGTGAGTGTGACCGTCTCTCCACTGAATATTTGTGGCCTGTCAGGCTCCACAGTCAGAACTGGTACATACCACCCTGTAGCAATCAAACACAAACACGTCTATCACCATGCACAACTCACATTCTGTATGATTCATGAACACACCTTGTCATCCCACATACACATGATACAGGCATACACAGTATAAACAGTTCACTATATGTAAATCACCTTGAGCATGTCCAGGTTGAACAAGTGAAACCAGCACTAAAAAGAGAGGAGAAACAGAGAAATATGATGTCAACACTGAAATCATTCCTTTCTTCTAGCACGTTTCAGACTGTAAAGAAGCATTAAAGTTCATGAGAATAATAAATATGTTTAACCTGAACTTGAAACAATTTTCAATGTGCATAATTGTCTTCTAGCCTTTATAACTTAAAGTACAGACATGATCCAAATATCAGAACACTCAGCAGAAACCAACTCTATTAGCAAGCATGACATCATCGAGCTGTGACATCATCTGTGAGTAATCTTACTTGAAAAAACATCCAAAATCCTGAAACTAGCTCTCTGATTTTGAGTTCAAAATAGTGACATGATTGACACATCACAGCACTCAGCAGACCCTACCCTCACTGACCAAGGTGATTTTACCAGTCAGTAATCTAGCTCCATAACCCACCTAAAACCCACTGACTACTGTTATATTATCTCTCTGATTTTAGCCTCCATTATTACACAGTGAGTAAAAAAAAATAGTGATGCAGTTCACACATCAGGACACTCAGCAGACCCTCACTTTCACCCACAATGTCTAATATGGCCCTAAAACAGTCTTTAACAGATAAATGTCAATAAATATAATAAAGATTTTGAGGCACCAGGTACATTTTTGATAATAAATTAGCCAAATTCATAATGATTCAGATAGCACAGCTCAAATAAAGCCCAGCGTCTCATGATCATAACAACATATGGCATTTGCGACTGTCTCCTGTAAACACTTTGGCTTTCCGCAGTTTTCAAGATATCAGCACAGTTCCAACTATAGAATGTTCACTCTGATCGGGAATGGTATGCTTGTATAACTCAGAAAAAAAAATCAGACCACAAATTAAATGTTTGTCTGACCCCCACTCGTCTATTTGTCTTTTTTCCATCCCTAGAAAAAGTAGACTCCCATTCGTTTTTGCCCCCACACAAATCCTATTGTCTCCTTTGACCTACAGCCACCAAACTGCATGTACTCACTCGGGGCAGATCCCCAATCTCTAATCCACAGCCATACTGACCCACACTCCTCTATGTCCCTTTCTGCTCCCATAGGCTCCTATTCATTCTGAGCAAAACCTTAGCAACCATCTGAGACATCACAGCAACTGCTTAGCAACATCATTGCAACAAGCTGGGATACCATGGCAGCTGCCTTATCAGCACCCTAGTAACCATTTGGGATAGCATAGCAATCACCTAGCAACAGCTTAGCATCCGTACTTTATCAACCACCTGGGACACCATAGCAACCATCTGGGACACCATAGCAAGCACCTGGGATACCATAGCAACCGCATAGCAACCACATAGCAACCACCTGGCATACCATAGTGGTGGCCTAGCAACACCTAAGCAACCACCTGGGATACCATAGAAACCATTTGGGATACGATGACAACCACCCACCTTGGCAACCATCTGGGATACCATAGCAACCACCTTACAACCACTTAGCAACCACCTGGGATATCATAGCAACCATCTAGCAACACCTTAGCAAATGCCTGGAATGCCATGGCAACCTCCTAGCAAAACCATAGCAACCGCATGGTATATCATACCAACTGCCTAGCAACCATCTGGGATACCTTTGTAATCATCTTGTAACACCTTAGCAACTGCCTAGCTACAAGCTTAAGATGCACCACATTCTGTGTTTCCTTCAGAAATTGAACTTTTTAGTTCTTCTTCTTGGTACCATTTTTTAACTAGTCTCACAGTTTTTTGAGAGATTGAAACTGATCATCTGATCAGGAACGGTGTGATTGGATGCATGGTTTCCACATTGCAACAGAATTTTCCCCTATTAAGCATGAATGGGACGAAAGTGCAAGCCCATTTACTGTATTTCTGCTTCACCCAGAGAAGCTGTTTCTGATGGCTCTTTTCAGGACGGACCAGAGCTAACACTTTGGATACCATAGCAACCACCTAGCAAAACCTTAGCAATCAGCTGGGATACCATAGCAACTACCTAGCAACACCATAGCAACCATCTGGGATAACATGGCAACCACCTAACAAAACTATAGCAACCATCTGCGATACCACAGCAACCGCCTAAGGCCCTGCACTCCTCTATGTGTGGTTTATTCATCCTTTGTCCTCCCATAGAGTCCTATTCATTTTAAGCAACACCTAGCAAATACTTAACAACCCCAACAACCACTCAGTACACAACCCTCACACCATAGCGACTGCCTTGCAACACCATAGAAAACAAAAAAGGAAAAGAAATCCCACCCAAACTTTGTTGTTTCCTGTAACGTACAGCCACCAAACTGTATGTACTCACTCAGGACAGATCCCCAAACTCTAATCCACATCCATACTGACCCACACTCCTCTGCGTGTTGTTTATTTATCCCTCATTCCTCCCATAGCAACCACAGTCTAGCAGGAAGTGAGAACCGTTTAAGCTGCACAATATTCCGCTTCAGTAAATGCACTTGTCTAGTTGTAACTGTACTTGGCCAAAATACTCAAACAGTTCCACAAAATGAGCATGGGGTTTTAAAAAACAAGGAATTCTAAAAAACACTATTAATTTCCCTTACACAAACAGGCTGATGATAAATTTATATAAAGTGGTTATAGATGTGGTTCACAAGTTTTATCTGCTGATCAGAAGCTGTTGGATTTCCACATTTACACCTCTTTTTAGCAGAGCAAAACCACTGAGCTTAACAGCCCGTTAGAGGCCTGAAACAGCACTGTTAACCCCACATAACCAACTCTTTAGTGACTCCGTTAGAGCAGTCTGTAATCTAAACAGTCAAATAATCCCACTCAGCACAAAGTACTGATGAGATTCTAAATAAAAAACAAGTTTTTTATATTCATTTCTGTTCTTCCTTTTTATTATCGTACACTTTGTAAAATCTATAAAGAGACAGAGCTTCTCTACCGTATGTATAAGGAGAAGAGATCACCTACTGAACTATTAGTGTGTCAGTTCAGGTTCAGTTTTGGCAGGAAGCCTGATTTCATCACTCTATGCACTGTGCACCTTTACTGCACATAGTACCGAGACCTTTCACAGCATGCTCTACAGATAAACACTGTAAAATCCACCATTTAAACTTCTTTGATGAGAAGCTGGAGCTGTTTCTCCCAGAACACAGTAGATCACTGCAGAGGATCCACTTTACATTTACATCAGTTCTTTACAATGTACATAATCCCCCCAACCTCATCACTCAGATTACACATTAGTACCTTCATACAGCAACACTCACTCTGCTGAAGACATACAGAGAACATTTACTCACAGAGTATTACAGAGAGTGCACTGAACTCCATACTGTCCCCGTACTGACTGACTGTACAATGCCCTGTGTTTAACAATCATCACTTCCTGAAAGAGAGAGAAAGAGAGAGAGAGAGAGAGAGAGAGTATGCATGTGTGCTACTGATCTTACACTGCACAGTCCTGCTCCTCAGACAAAGCCCCCCACCACCCCCAAACAAACACTCACATAAAGAAGTAGAGAACTGAATTTAATATGGAATCTCCTGTAAAAGTGTAATAACATTTACATTAATTTCACAGAACAGAACACACAACTGCAGCCTCAGAAACAGAAAACAGACTCTTATCTGTCTGTTGATCTCTTGGTCATTCAAACTTAAGACAGAGTGTGAAGTGAGATACAAACAGTCTGTGTTCAATTCTCGAATGTTCTGCAGTTCATGAAGCAGCAGGAGATGTTGTTGTGCTCCTGTTCATAAATACAGAAGAAATAAAGAACAACTTAAGTCTTATCAAGTCAGAAATTTGTAACTAACCAGCTGCATATTATAATCATAGTGAGTAAAAAATAATAAAAATAAATAAATCAATAAAATGACTTAAGAAGGAATTCCACTCATTTTACAAGACATATGCATATTTTATTAAGTCTCTCAGTGTTTTTTAATGTGAAATGTGCCATTCTAGAGAAACAGACAGACCCAGATCTGTTCACAGTGGTGGTGATGAGAAGTAGATGCCTCTAAAAGCTACCTCACAGAAGTACATCCCATAATAATGATCATTTTGAAGGTGTGATAGTTTTGAGAGCAGGTATGGCCAAAGCATATTTTGTAAATATGTTATATATTAATATATATAAAATATAATCTTGAAAGTGAGTTTTAACTTTGCATATAAAAAGTCTGGAGAGCAAATAAAATGTTTTAAATGTTATAAAATGTGTTACATACATCACAACTCCTGGTTCCATTCACCATCACTGTAAAAATATTTAAACTTCGTATGTTTCAGCTTAGTGTAGTAATAATGAGCAACCTGTTAATTAACGTCTACTAGATTGAAAGGTCTTAAGGCCTTTTCAAGGACCCCCATAGAAGATAAAACTAACTGACTGAGATACAAACTTCTCCACTTAACACCTCCTCCCCCTCTTCACTATTAAACCCACACAGCTGAACTAGAACAGAAGCCAAACCACAACCACACCATCCTCTCTGCTCTCAGACATACATGTGTGTGTGTGTGTGAGTGGCGGGTGTGTCTACACAGCTCCATGTGTCTGCACTTCATGTATTTTATCAGCCCCACTCTCCATTTTGACTATATGGACTAAAGTATTGAATTCAAGTGTTTCATTCAGTTACATTGCCACAGGTATGTAAAATTCAGCATGCAGTCATGCAGTCTACCTTTATGAACACTTGTGACAGAATGAGTCATTTTGAAGAGCTCATTAAATTGGAGCGTAGTACTGTAATATGATGATACCATTGCAACAAATCAATTTGTGGAGTTTCTTCTATGTTAGATGTCCCATGATCAACTGTGAGTGGTAGTACTGAAAAGTGAATGTGTTTAGGAACCACAGAAACTCAGACCACATAGTCAGAGAGCGGAGGTCATTGAGGGTTAAAGCGCATAGCATGTAAAAGTCACCAACGCTCTGCTGACTGCCCCCTCTGGCATTAACATCAGCATACTGAAACTGCATACTAGGAGCTTCATGACATGGGTTGCCAAGGGCGAGCAGCTGCATGGAAGCCTTACATCCCTAAGCATAATGCCAAGCGTCAGTATAAATGGCATGGTATAAAGCAGGCAGCTACTGGACTCTGGAGAAGTGGAAACATGTTCTGTAAAATGACAAATCACATTTCTCTATCTGGCAGTCTGATGGATGAGGGTGGGTTTGGCAAATGCTAGGAGAACGTCAGCAGCCCGACTGCACTGTGCTGACTGTAAAGTTTGGTGGAGGAGGGATAATGCTATGGGGTTGTTTTTTGACCCCTAGTTCCAGTGAGGGGAAATCTTAATGCTTCAGCAAACCAAAACATTTCAGACAGTTGTTTCAGTTCTGTGGGAACAGTTTGGGGAATGCCCATTTCTGTGTCAGCATGTCTGTACCACAGTGCACAAAGCAAGGCCCATAATGGGTGGGGAATGGGTGAGTTTGGTGTGGAAGAACCTGAATGGCCCGACTTCAACCCTGTCAAACACCTTTGGGATGAACTAGAATCAAGATTGTGAGCTCATGTGTTTTAATGTGTGTTGTGCAAGTACAAGTGGATCAGACACAGCAGTGCTGCTGAAGTGTCACTGCTAGACTGCGAATAGTCCACCAATCAAATTACATAGCCAATAGCATCCTGTGGCCAGTGTCCTGTGACCAGTGATGAAGGACTAGAGGGTGACTAACACAAACTCTGCAGCGGCAGATAAGATATAATCTCTGACGTAACATCTACAAGGCGGACCAGCAAGGTAGGATAGAGTGCAGTCTAATAGAGTGGACAGTGAGTGGACACCGTGTTTAAACACTCCAGCAGCACTGCTGTGTCTGATCCACTCACACCAGCATAACACACACTAGCACACCACCATCATGTCAGTGTCACTGCAGTGCTCAGAATAATACCTGCAGACCAGAATACCTGCTCTGTGGTGGTCCTATGGGGGTCCTGACCATTGAAGAACAGGATGAAAGGAGTCAAACAACAGATGCAGAGAAAAACTGACATTCCAAAAGTCATGGGATAGCATTATGTGAATTGGTTATGAAGTGGTGTTACCCCAGGGCTTGGGAACACCCACACCTGCATTAGTTGTGAGGTGTTGTCTTGTAAGTGAGACTGAACACTGTTCAGTGTGCTCATGGCGAGGTTTCTGTTCACACAGACAACTCAGATAGCCAGATACTGCCAGTCACCATCTTTAACATCCTATCCATCTGGCACCCACTGTCATGCTTATTTATACTCTGTTAATTCATGCCAGTCAGTTTACGTGCTGGTCTATTTTGAACCACACTGATTTAGCATTTTATTATATGCTAAAGATCAGGACATGATCAAATAATCTCTGCTTTAATTTAAATAAATGTTATATTTTATTTAATTTATTGGCCATTAAGACAACGATGAGTAAGAATAATCTGTAAATTAGTTGTAATTGTATTTTTAGAAAAAGAAGTATGTTTTATTTAAAAAAAACACACAAATATTTCACATTTGCACAGTGACATTACACACAGATGGACAGGTGGATGTTTTATATATATATATATATATATATATATATATATATATATATTTTTTATTCTCAGTATTCTGTGACTGCATACTGACTTTAACCTTCATCAGTCTGAGCTGAAAGAAAGAAAAACATTGATTAAAAATCTTACACCTCCCTCTGCTGGTATAAAGACATTATTACAGGTTCAAATTCAGGTTTATTTTCAACAAACACAAAACACAGTTAAAACGAGTTATGAAGACAGCATTCATAAAGCTTCATGAAACCTACAAAAGCTAATAATAAAAACAGATATAGCCCATAAAAGCTTATTCCAGTAGGCGTAGTTCATTATAAAGGTTGCATTTGCCAGTTTTTGTTTAAAGTTACCTTAAAGCAGCCTTTATGACAGGTGATGCCTGTTAGAATAAGCCTTTATAAACATGCATGTAATGTTATATTAGGTATCATGACAAGTTTATGTAGCTGTCATACAGCTTTATACACAGCACCCTGCAGGTCATTGTGACTGTTACAACATTTTAATCTCCTTCTGCTATTTAAGTTAATAGTCCTGCTCCTGATAATCCTACTTACAGAACCATTTCTGTCCTTCACATTCGGATAACAGGCAGGGGTTTAAGTAGCAGTCTTTATGCAGAAGGTGGAGAGAGCTAACATAGAGCCAGAAAAGAAAAACTAAGGCACATGTCAGTATCCACGTGCAGGACCAAACAGACCCAGGAAGGGGTAGTATTTGACAAAAAAAACATTTGGTAACCTAAATGAGTGTGTGCTCATTAAAAGTGCAGGAGGCATGAAGGGCAAAAGCAGCAGTCATTCAAAGTATGAAAGACCATTTCTGTATATGACTGTAGTGATTTACTCTGATCTTGTCTGTGCAACAGTTTTAACTTCATCATCTTCTGTGTGTCTTTGTACTGCACAGCTTACAGGACTTAACTGTTTGTGTGTGCTGTAGTGCTGTACACATGCTCTGAGTTACTGCTCACTAAATGGTTAAAGCACTGTTCAGACAGGCCCACCCACTAATATACAGACTCTTATGTCTGCAGACAGAGAAGATGAAGCTATCAAATAATATCCTTTCTGAACCCGTCTGACTCATTATTCTTACAGCACCATGAGACTTGAATATATCAATGTTGAGACATGAATATATCAGTGTTAGTAGTTTTATTTAATGTGACAGTAAAATTGGTGATTAAAACAACACAAACAAAACAAAACAAAACACACATGAAGCATATAAATATTTCAGAAAGAAATACTTGGGCGAAAAAAAGATAATACATGTAAATAAATGTAAATGTGTACAGAGATTACAGAATGTGTTTTGGTGCTGTAGGTGAATGGCACTATTATGAGCTACAGTACTGTTAGCTAATCCCGGCCCACACTGTGTTAATTATTCAGATTCTTTTGTACCAGAATAAATCAGAAGCTCTCTATTGGTCTATAGCAACTTCTCACAGTGGACACACATTCATTATTACACATATTCACAAATCATACATATCGCTACTCAGTAAGACACGTCAGATTATCTGTACTGGTGCAATTAGGTCTGAACTACACCTATTCCTTTTGTAATACTGCTACATAAATACCTCCAGGATGTCTGTCTTACTGTCTTGTACTATTATATTGTATCTTGAGTAATATTCTGCTTTTATGCTCACTCCTCATGGACTGTCTCCAATAACGTTTTTTGAGAAAATGTCACTCATAACAACCACACAAGACGTAGTAGACACCAAAACTGTCCTGATCAGATGTATTTAAAACCTTTATCTTTACGGGAGAAAATCAAGTTCCACTTTTGCTCCACAGGTGTTTCTGTCCATCTTAGCTGTCAAAAAGCTGTTAATAATAATGAGAAAAAGAAATTAGAAAAAGAAAAAGAATCTTTAAACAAGCAAAGAAGTTGCTGGTGTTCTTAGAACAATGGACTGACTACCCCAGAGTCCAGTTAGAATCATTAGAAGTTCTACAAGTTAACTCTCTGCTCTTGCAAGACATAGAACAAAAATCAATATTTCCAGAATTACATGATTTCTAACATATCTCTAATTTGCCTGTTTTAAAGATTCAGTGTTGACAAAGTCACTATGTGAAGCTATACACCTGAGCTTACCTTTACCCTGTTTCATCGGAGTTCACAGTGTCAGCATTCACACTAGCCTTTTCTAAAAGTGAGCAAAAAACCCACAATTAGCTTCCAGAAAGATCCATAACTCACTTAACTCAACAATCACAGGAGTTTGTTTTATTTTATTCTACCTTGTTTTTGGATTGATTTGTTCATTGGTTTCTTGTTCGATTTCAGTTCAATCTCAGAATAAGTTACGTCAGTGGATCCAATATCAGCTTCTGCAGTAGAAAAGTCAATGCAAATACAGTGGTTTTTTTTCTCTCTCTTTTTTTTTTTTTTTTTTTTACAAATGTTTAGTTTCCTGAATGTGAATTTAGTGTTTGTGGTGGATAAAATATTAAAGAATGACAAAATCGTGTACTTTTCTTCCTGGATTTCTTGTTGTTTATGTTGACCTGTGCATAAGTGACATCACTGGGCTTGTCTGCAGCATCACCTGGTACAGAATACAATGTGTTAGTCACTGCAAGACTGTAAATGGAGTTAAACCTGTTTAGCATGTAATAGAGTTCCTACTGTCACTCTTACGTGTTCTTTCAACAGTGTCATAAAAGTTAAAGAATAACAGAAAAATAAACACTTCATTACTGAGCACTGTATATTTGAAATCTGAATCACAAACGATGTACGACTTTTAAGTTGGTTTATTGGTGAGGACAAACTTCTGAGTTTTCCATAAATAAATTATAGAGTAGAAAGCACTGTTTATCTGAGTGTATATATGAGACTTCTTCTCTGACCAGACTGCAGTGGTGTGTATCCACACTGAGAGTCCTCAGGTCCTGACTCTCTCTGGTTCTGGTCAGATGTCTGGTTGATGTTCTGCTGATTTCCTGTAGAGTGAGAAAGAGATTCATCATCTGGTCTACACAGTAATAAATGAACAAGTGCAATAATATGAAATAATGGAGGTAAGTTTTGCTCTGCGGATTTTACCAGTGTTTTAATTATAAATAAGCTGTCTGGATGAGTGAACAGACCTTTGTTGGTTTTGTAGCACCACAGCAGTATCAGCAAGATGAAGAACAACACAGCAACACTCACTCCTACAACCACTCCAACCAGACCAGCAGCAGATTTAGCAGCTGAACATGCAGACAGTGAAAATATTCATTTGCACAGAAACAAATTGAAACACATTTGAAGGGAAAAAAAACTCAATGAGCTATTAAATCAGTTTTACAATAAACAAATGAAGCCATGTATTCCTCACCTCTGACTGAGATCCAGCTCTGTGGAGACTCTCCTCTCACTGGGTGTTTACAGTGGTAGAGACCTTCGTCTGACTTTGAGACAGTACGGATGGTCATCTCTCCTGTAGTCTGAGTCTGGAGGAGTGATCCATCTTTATAGAACTCAGCTGTGAGGTCTGAGGAGTTTGTGTAGCTATATAAACAGCGTAGAGTCAGAGGATCTCCCTCATCTACAGGATGAACAGGACTCTCTAAGATCACATTATCTGGAACAGAAAAACACTCTAATGTACTTTGTACTGAGACAGAAAATACAGAAAAATATTTTATGTGAACATAAAAAGACCCCAGATTTCTAATCCAACTTTTCACACCATAATCTGATTTTTCACTGATAAGGCACCTTTTACAGCTCCCATTTAAGGATGTTAGCAAGTCACCTAGGCAGCTCCCAGCTGGGCTTTTAGAACCGTTACCCATCCCTGACCGACCTTGGTCACACATTAGTATTGACTTCATCTCTGATCTTCCAAACTCTCAGGGAAGTACTGCCATTTTAGTAATCATTGACAGGTTCTCAAAGGCATGTAGATTAGTGCCTATGAAAAAACTGCCCAGTGCAATGAAAACAGTTGAAGCTCTGTTCCATCATGTGTTCTGTTTATATGGGATACCAGAAGACATTGTCTCTGATCGAGGTCCTCAGTTCACTTCCCATGTATGGAAAGCCTTTTGTAACCACCTGAACGTCAACATTAGTTTAACTTCAGGTTACCATCCACAGGCCAATGGACAAGTAGAACGACTTGCAGGTTTGTGTCATTGGTCCCCTTCCCATTCATATGATTTCAGTATTTCACATTCATCCTAGCCCCTGAGTGTGTCACATATTTAAAGCACTGGATGCATAAGAATTTCTTGAAACTGTATAGAAAAGGTTCCAAAATGTTGGTCTCCATCTTCTCCAATTTCTCTGATGATGGTGATGGTCACTGATGGTCACAGTCAGCCTGCTGTGTTGAGACACACTTTGTACTGCCTGTTCTCTGACTGTATTGTGTGTTGCTCCACTCAGTGTCTGTGTGTTCTTGTATCTGCCCAGTATGAACCAGGATCAGTGAAGCTTTTAGTCGGTCTGTACAATTACAGCAAAAAATTGTCACTATAAACCAGACCAACATGCACAGCTGTGGAAATTTCAGATGTATTAATTTAAAAATGATCTTATGCTGTATGGAGGATGAAATGTGCCAAAATTAAAGTAAATAAATAAACAGAAATGTAAATAAACAAATAACGAATTAAAAAGCAATATTTAATTTATTTATGCAATCATGTAATTCTATATATACATTAAATTACTTTAGTGATAATGGAGGATCTGAGCTGAGTTTCTGTTCAGTCACGTTTGATAACAGACAGATCAGTGGACAACTGGACAATCACTGTTTTCTCTTTCTGATCGGGGAGATTCATCCATCTTCTTATACCGCATATTCCAGCTAGGGTCACGGTTGCAGAAAGGAAAGCAGAGAAGCCCAGATGGCTCTGTCCCATGCAACATCCTCTAGCTTGTTCTGGGAAATCCCAAGTGGTTCCCAGGCCAGCTTGGAGATGTAGTCCCTCCAACGGGTGCTGGGATGACCTCTGGGTCTCGTCCCAGTTGGGCATCCCCGGTAAACCTCCACTGGTAGGTGTTCCTTCCATTGACCAACAATATCTTCATTCAAGCTCCACCTTTGCTGAGTTCAGCTTGTGCAAAGCCACTCCAACCACTCCTGAGTCAACCAGAAGTCTTTTTCCACGGCCTCTCCAAACTCTTCCCATGTTCTTGATTTTGCTTCTGTCACCTTTGGCACTCCTGCATTTTTGCCTGTTAGTACCTAACGGCTGAGTCATTAGTCCTCTGGACCAACCAGTTTCTAAAGACCTCCCTCATCACATACCACAACATAACCTTTGACTCAAGAAGCTCTGTTACCAAGTACACTGTTACTAAGAACATCCTTGTTTATCGAACATGGTGTTTGTTATGGACAATCCATGACTAGCAAAGAAGTCTAATAACAATTCACCAATTCAACAATTCATGTTTAGATTGGGCAGGCCGTTCTTCCTAATCATGCCCTTCCAGGTTTCCCAGTCACTGCCAACATGAGCATTAAAGTCTCCCAGCAAGACAATTGAGTTCATAGATGGGGCCCTTTCCAGAACCCCCCAACTCACTCCAAGAAGTGTAAGCACGCAACAGTTTTTCTCCCAGCTATTTTGAGGCATCCCCCATGTCCACCTGTTAAAACTCCAACTGTACAGCCACCAGCTGGGGGCTTGTGAGTACCCCCAAACCTGCCCGGTACTTCTCACCCTGTGCAACTCTTGAGTAGGAGAAGGAACAACCCTTAACAAGGAGTTTAGTTTCAGAGCCAACGTTTTGAATAGGAGGTAGGTCCCAGTACCCTCTCCCAGGGGGGATACATGATATTCTGTGCCCCTTTTCCATTGGTGGATTTTAGATCATGTTAGTTTGAGTCTTCCCTCCAGACCTGTTTGCCCTAGCATGGGCCTACTGCTCCAGACAACATAGCTCTGAAAATCCCTAGACCACACAAGCCCTTCCGTCACAACAAGGCCCCAAAACTGTGCCCCATTAAAGTCCCTCAAAAACTGCTTTCTGCTTAAGTATTTTAAATTGTTCATCTATTTATCAGCATTTTTTCTTTTGGATTTGCATGTAAGAATGTAGACTGAAAACTTAGCAAACATAGCACTCAGCTGGAGGGTGAACAAGGTCATTTATAATGTAATACTGGTTACTGAGTCATTGTTTTTAAATAGAGCTGTTTTATTGGTTCTGTTTGTTTACTTTGTGGTATTGTGTTATGTCTTGTGTTGTTTGGCATTAGGTAGTGCTGGGTTGTATTAAGTTTCTTGTGTAGGAGACTGAACTGTCTTTAATCGTGGTTTAATAATAGAGCAACTGCTTGTTCATTATTATCGAAAGAATTGAAACATGCTCTGTGAGAATATCTCCTTTATTGCTGATCATGTGAACTAACTCAAAAACGTTTTATTGTTGTTTTAATGTAGCTCATATGGTGAATTTTCGGAAGACAGCAATAAATCTTCATGAGCCATCAGTTCTCGAGTTGATCTTATTTAGCTAGGGTTGTTACATGATCTAAATAAAGTTCATAATCATTAGCACAAGACTGGAGGAAGAAATGCATAAATGATAAAGGAGTAAATAGATAAATTAATAAAACAAATGTAAATAAAATATTAATACGTGTGTCAGTACCGATGCTCATATGTATATTAATCATTTATGTGTCCATTTCTAAAGCACTTTTATACATGCATAATTTTTTACATCTGTTATTTATTAATTTAAGTATTTATTGATTGATTTATTTATTTATTCATTCATTCATTCATTTATTTGGAGTACAGCATCCTGGCTGAGTTTATAGGATTATAGGATTGTATTTAGAAGTTACAGGAGTGAAGGATCAGACATGTACCTGTTATGGTTAGAGTCACTTCATCACTCCAATCAGAGTTTCCTTGGCCACCTTTCTCAGAGCCATAACATTTGTATTTTGAACTCTGATGCACTTTGATGTTTCTTATGATGTAATAGTTTTCTTCAGAGTGGTGATGTTTTTTGCTTTCACTGTGCCAGTTGTATGTCCAGTTAGTTACACTCTGTCCTGGAATGGTGCATGTGAGTGTGACGTTCTCTCCGCTGAATATTTGTGGTCCTTCAGGCTTCACAGTCAGAACTGGTTTATACCACACTGTAACAATCAAACACAAACACTTCTATCAGTATAGACAACTATTCTTTATGACACGCTATGAACACAACATTCTAGCTGTCCAGCAAATGAAACAAGAACACACAATATAAACAGTATTTATTATAGTATAGTATAACAGTATATATTACAGTATACTTTATATTCACTATATATTCATATGAATATATAGCATTATACACACCACATATAAAATACAGCATTCTACTCACCCAGAGTATGTCCAGCTTGAACGAGAGAAGTCAACACTAAACACAGGAAGAGAAACAGAGAAAGATGATGTCATCACTGAAACCATTCTGTTTTTAAAAGTCACAAAAGCCATGTTTGTAAGTATCAAATTCAACATATATTTCCAGACCTTCTCAGCAGTTTTTTTTCAGTGCTCATTACAACACAGCAACTTCAAAGAAACAAAACACCACAGCTTACGCCACAATTGACATTTCTCAGATTTTACTGCCTTTCCTCCATACAATCACTCAATCCATACACATATACTTTAATACTACTGAGACCCCCATCTTTCACTGATTTAAAACTCTCCAGACTAGCGATGGCAGTTCCCTGAAAAGTGTGCAGGTAAACAAGATCAGGCTATCTGGCTAGTAGTATTCAGTGCCGATCCCTGTGTGTTTTAGATGGATGGGAGCTGCACTGGTGTCAATACCAATAGGTAATGAGGGATATCTGTGCACATGTATGTATAAAGAGTGAGAGGGGCTATGCAGCAGCTGGACTGTAAGAACTGAAGGACTGTAAATTTGGGAGCCACTGATTTAATCATGAGAAACTATAATAGTCTATTGAGTGTGTAACAGATCTCTATTAAGTGTAGAGTAATAGATCTCACTGCTGAAATGCTGAAATGTGACCTCAGAGACCCCACAAGAGCCTTAACAGCAGAAGATTACAATAACATTAAAGGTGTCATAGAATAGAAAACTGTATTTACATTGTCATACTTGAATAGAGTTCTTCACTACATAGAACTGACATAATGTGAACTTTAAACAGTGTTGTTCATCCTTCAAATACACACTGTGTGTTTGTGAAAGAGGGCAGTAAAACAAGATGATTCCAAAATCATAGATGTTTACATAACAGTCCAACTGACTCCACCCAAAATCACCACCCAAAATGTACATATTGAAGTTCAAGTTTAAGCCCAGCAAAAACAATGACAGTGGATTAAGAGTAATGGTGGACTATATGTGCAGAAATCTACCTTATCAGGCTTTAAAGGGCATGTCAACACTTTTCATATCCTTTCCAAGGAACTGTTAGTGCCTATGGTAGATGCCCACCTTTAAACAAGGCTGAAATTGGCTTCCTATTTAGCAGCTTCTTGATCAGATGTTCTGTTCTACCTTAAATGCTACAGCTTGCTCAGGCACTGGAATATAGCTGTGGCACTGTTTAAGGTGGAATGGAAAATTCACAAAACAAGCTGGTGAACAGAAAGCCAACTTCAGCTTCGACATCTTTAACTGGATCCTGGACAACTTTAATACCAAGATGTTAGTTTGTCCTGCACATTTCCAGACAGTTTCTCAGACCAAGGACAATATCAAGGCTTCATGCCACACAGAGAGGAGAAGAGATTCACCTTAAGTAACATCACAATGCAACAGCAACCTGTAAGTAGCAGCCAAAGTTAGAAACAACCGAACGTTTTATAGTGAGTAACAACTTTAGTTTACTTTATGCTGACGTTGAGGTTCATTTTATGTTCCTGTCTGTGAATGTTTAGGCATGCTGCTTCTGAACCAGCCAATCAGAGCTCATCAAAATGTTCATTAGCACACCATAAAGGGTAAAACAGCTCATTTCATTCTAGACCCAAATCATAAGGTGTAAAAGGACGTGTAAAACCACATCTGGACATTTTTCACCAGATGCATCCTATGGCACCTTATAAACCTGGAACTTCTACTTTAACATCAAATACAAGCATGTTTTACTGCCATCATCTCATTTACACATAGAACTCACTGTACACACTCACTGTACTTACATCACTTCCATTTATATTAGTATTATACTGTATTACATTATATTAGATTATATTAGATTAAATATTAGTAACACTCACTCTGCTGAAGACATACAGAGAACATTTACTCACAGAGTATTACAGAGAGTGCACTGAACTCCATACTGTCCCCGTACTGACTGACTGAACGCTCTGTGTTCAACAACCATCACTTCCTGAGAGAGAGAGAGAGAGAGAGAGAGAGAAAGAGAGAGAGAGAATGTATGTTTCCGAGATGTCTAACTTCTAATTTATTACATTTTCCTTCCTCTTTTCAGAAAGAGCCTACAAACACACACTGAAGATCAGCGATCAGACTCAGTATTCAGTATGTCCTGTCCGAGCAGAACACAGAGAAGCTAGCACATTTAAACACATTCTAATTTATATCAACACCAAAGATGCAGAAGACTCTGAAAACTGAAGAAAACAAAAGATCCATTAAAAACAATGATTTCAATGAATGCAACTGCAAACTGCAGACCCAGAAACAGAAGTCAAACCTTAGAAAGAAGAAGTGTGCAAAGAGAGAAAATCTACTGGTCATTCTACTGGTCATTCTACGTCAAACAAGTTGTAGCCTGTGATGTGACACAAGATGCATGCAAACAGTCTGTGTGCAGCTCTTGAGTGTTCAAGAGTACATGAAGCAGTAGATGTTGCCGTGGATCCATTTTAGCATAACAGCAAACTGCCAATCATGAGTGCTGTGTTCAGACTCAAGTAAAAAACAAACAAACAAAAAAAACAAAAAAAAAACACAAGAAATGGATTTCAATGGAGTAATTTCAGCTTTAGATAGCCAAGTACATTCATGAGAAATACAATCTACTGTTAGCTTTAGTGTTAGCCTCAGGAAAGTAAGACAGAGTCATGTGACTATTAAAACAAAACATTATAGACTGGTAAGTAAGCTAAGTCCCCTCTAGCGAACAGGACTGTACAGCGCTCACATTTGTGATTAAAACATTTGGTACAAAGGTAAATATTAATACACTTGTATTCATGTCATAATTTGTACTGTTTCATTAAAGTTTGCTAAAAGACTTTTTTTTTTCAAATTGCACACACAGAGATGCGTCCTCTTCAGCATCTATTACTGTACTACCTAGTTCCAGTATTAGCTTTACTGTTAACCAGAGCTACCAACTAAATGCTGTGAGACTCTGTGAGAAAATTTGTTGAACAAAATGGTGATTAGAGAGCCAACATATGAGAATAGAGCATGAGAGCTTTCAAATGGCAGCTTGGCAGATTAAAAGCTGTAGCCAAATGTACAGCAAAACTCTGCAAGTGAATTTATAGTGTAGCTCCTCCAGTGTTGCAGTGTTCTCAACATAGTTTTGCTGCAAAATGAACATGAACCCATTTAACTAGGTCTGTGTACAGAGCTGAACACCAACCAGTACTAACGGTAGGATAGTTTCATTTAGCTATGTAGCTGATGGCTTTGAATTCCATGCCTATCAAAAGCAAACAAAAGTTTGACAGCACAGCGTCACTGGTTACTGCTATTTGACTCTGTATCTAGACTGTATTCTGTATTCTCTGCAACATGAATATATTCCTCTCTATACAATAGACTAACCAGGTCAGACAGCTACCAACATGCTATAAATGTAGAATAAGAGCTTATATGAGAATAGCAAAGGTCTTATGATAATTCAACTAACCTTTATAGTAATATTTTGGATAGAGTGAATGTCTTTATTAAAATATGTAAATGATATGGTGTGTAAGTGGGGTTGGTAGGGGTGCAGCAGCACCTCCAGATTTCAGGATTGAAAATGTTGTAAAGACCACATGAGCTTGTTGGAGTTGTTGAGTGGACTTTGAGTGTTTATTACATTTTGTGCAGCCCTGCGGACTTGTGGCCTGTTCAGGGTGTTTCCTGCCTTCCACCCAGTAAGAGCTGGGATAGGCTCCAGCACCCTCTGTGACCCAGGAGGATAAACAACTTAGAAGATGAATTAATGAATATCCAGTGAATGCTGTATGTATGTCTTTTTCTAACCCTGCAGTAGCCATGCAACATTAAAAATAGCACCTCCTCTTCCTTCACTGCTAAACTCTCAGAGCTGAACTAGAATAGAGGCCAAACCACAACCCCACTCTCCTCTTTGCTCTCAGGCCTCTAATCTTCTCACTGATAAATGTGTATGAGAGACTAATAATAATAATAATAATAATAATATCATTAATGATGAATGATATGCTGATATCTTACATTACTGCGTTTTGTAGTTCAAAAGTGAGAGAAAGGAGCAAGTTGTGTTCATGTTACAATATGAATCATAGAGTATTTGCTGCACAGTAAAACAGATATTTCACATACAGCCATATGAAAATGTCTGAACATGTTTAGCTTATTTTAAAATTAATGAGTTACTACATTATCTACAGTGAACACACGTAAATGTGACATTTTTCTGTAACCCTTCGATCACAGTTTCTGATTATTTGCTAACTTCTGCAACATTTGATGTTTTATTTTTCCCAGTATTCAGTACGTAAAAAGTAATGGTGCATTATGGGTGTTCTCTGTAGAGGATGTGGTAACTTATCTATATTACATTTTTCGAACCGAGCAGTAACCCTGCAGTCACTGAAGCAGCCACTGCGCATACTCTAGACCAGGAATTGACAAACCACCTTGGTGGCCACATGTTGGCCAACATGTTATGCCCATTTTATATTGGTTTAACCTTTAAACATGTTGGCTGTGAAAATGTCTCAGTATTTACTAATGTTCTAGTATATGCTGAAATTGAATATTGTGTTGCTGCCACACTGCATTTACGTAGTGAATAGATGTAAAAATAATATTAAAGAAAAAATGTGTTTAAAGTGTTTTTTTGAAGTGTGTTCAGACAAGGACTTTTGTCCTTGGACTATTTTGAAGGCCTTAAATGCAGATGTTTTTTCCTGCACAGGAGACAGTAGCGGGTGCGTCCCAATTCCATACTTAATCCTAATACTAACTAGTTTTTGAGTTTGTAGTATATAGTACAGTTACAAAAGTCAAAGTTGAGTTTCCTCAAAATCCCACAAAACACGCTCAGAACCAGTTGATTTTTGAGTATGGTAAAAAAATGGCAGACGGTGATGAAACGGCAACCAAAAATGGTGTAATATGAGTTAAACCAATCTGTCACACAACAGCCTGTAAAAATACATGTATTCTAGTAAATAATGTGTTTATTTATTTGCATTTTCTAAAAATAAATAAAAACACACAACGAGCTGAGGCATCCTAGTCCAGCTTGGTATGGCATAAACTTGATCACTTCCTGTTAGTAAGAAACAATGTAGCTTGCTAATATTTAGTGTACTAGCCTGTAGAACTCACACTATTAAGATTAGTACGTAACATATACTGTGTAGTATTAGTGTGTAGTACACAATTGAGACGTAGCCAATTAGTTTTGCGGTTAGCTTCTAGCTAAGGGAGGCTGAGTGTTTAGCGCCTACTAACAATTTGGTGAATGGGACCCAGCCCTGACTGCGGGTCAAATCTTTTGTTTCTGCTGTGGTCTATGGCAAGTTGAGCATAAAGCTGAGCATAAACATGTTTTGAGAAGACAGTCCATATTACAATATGATATAATACAAATGAAAACACAAACTTACTCTGCTCTGCTTTAAGGTTTAGCTCAGCTATTGCTATTTTTTGGGCATCTCCAGCAGGATACTTTCTGCTAAAGTGTAATGGTTTACTCTATAACATCATGGAAATCAGCTGGAGTACAAGCAAATGACTCTGTCCTTCGAAGGTCCAATTTGAGGGTCCAAGCACAATGAGGCCTTCTATACTTTTGTTCAGTGAAGACTGCTACGGGTTAACACAGTTTAGGCCTTATTTTCAGACAGATTGGCAAAAATGATCAGTCAGAGTTTATCAAAAAGTCTTTATTTCATTTTTTAAACATGCATGTGTGTTAAAGTTCATCAAAGAAGACCAAATACATGGCTAATGGTCCATTTATTTGGTGTATTTGCAAAATGGTTTGGTTCTCAACATTCATTTTCATATGCGTGCCATTGTGAAGCCCATTGCAGATATAAGGGGTCATTTGGGCTGAAAGGAGATGAGTCAAAAGGAGACAACTTATCAAAAGGTTACCTTATGCTATGGTCATGGATAATGGGAGTCCACCAAAGGCTTTTTTCAAGTTTTGGTCGGACAGATATTTTGCTTATTTATTTTAATAAGCTGTAGAACATGAATAAATTAGTCATAATAGCAGATCAGGAGTCAAATATCTGACATAACATGGACTGAATAACATGGAACCAACTATTTATCCATAGACCTCATAATATAAAGATTCTTAAAGAGTGTTTTCGAGGGCTGTGATAGCCCCTAAAGGCCAGTCAGGACCAATATTGCTAATTGGTTTGTTGTGAGCCAGAGAATCTGAAGAAAACCTATTTGTCTCTAAAAATTCTGGTTTAGGAGTTACAAGGTCAAAGACCATGGGCTGTGCTATAGTGCCCCCCTTAGACTGACTGTGCTCATGTCATGTGCTTAAGCAGCAGGGAGAAATACTAACTACTGACCAAGTTCCATGACTGTATGACCTGCAGTTTGGTCTGACCGGTTCGTTTTGGAACAGAATCAGAAGAATATGAAAAATCCCAATAAAAAAATTAGGGTTCTATGTACTGCATGCCTGGACCATAATAATAACAACAACACCAATAATAATAATAATAATAATAATAATAATAATAATAATAATAATAACAACAACAACAACAATTTCTAAATGTTTTTATAAATTCCATTAGGTTTCTCAGTCTCCTGTGACTGCATACTGACTTTATTAGTCATCTTCATCTGAGCCATAAGAAGAACAATGTCACGGGCAAAAGAACTCCGGGCGACGAACGCAGAGTTAAATGACAGGCTGGTTTATTAACAACGGGAC
>CM067482.1:4097721-4115135 GCA_034552555.1 Semaprochilodus insignis | reverse complement strand
GTTCAGACCCTGATCTCTCCCTGCACCACCATAGCCCTCTCACTACACTCACAGCCACTCTGACTCTCCATCAACAGCAGTGGTGCACTTAAAGATTCACAGTCACTGCCATCCTTCTCTATGGCTCCTCTAACAGAGTGCTCAATCTCACCTATTTGAGCTATGGGTTTAGTGGCTAGTAGCCAAATAATCTGAACATCTCCCATTCAGGTGAAATGTTAACTCTGGGACACAAGTTGTTGACTGGCTATTAAAGATCCAATTTTTGCACACGTTATTGTGCATGCTGCCATGCCATTCAATAAGCAAGGCTTTTGGCAAACAGCTCACTCTAGCATTAGCTCATGTCTGCACTCCTTTGCTTCCTGCTCTGACTGACCCCTAGTTCCTGTCTGTCACACAATCCCAAAGGTGGACTAGGTCTTCACATCAAGTGTCCTCATCAGAACAAACCCAGAGAATTACTACAGGGGAATTATACCCAGAGCACACACGCCAGAGTACTACACACACTACAGTACTTTAGATTAAACATTTTGGGGCATAATTTTAGTTCAGGAGAACAAAACCAGTTCAAGTCCCCGGTTGCAATTGTGCAGTGCTGCTTACACGATCAGCCAAAGAATAATAAACTAAATGCAATATGAAACAAAACTACAGAGTGAACAACTGTACTTTATTTTATATATTTACATTAAATGGTGGATCTACTGTAATGCAAACAATTATTAGTGTTTCTGTGGTGAATGTGCTCTGACTGACAGTTAGCGGAGCAGTTGTGTTAATGTTTTAAATGAATTCATTCATTATTAGACATTTCTGCAGTGTTTAATAGCTGTGGAGCGTTTTAGGGATTAACTATTCTGTTGTGCTGACCTGCATGTTTATACAAAGTGGAGTATGAAGAGATCATTTCATGGCAGTTGCACAAACTGTAGCACACTTCCTTTCAGAAAGCTGATGAGATGAACAGGTATCTATAAACCTGAACTTATCAAGAGGCGTTCAGTGATAAAAGATGGTGTTGAAAATGATCAGTGCACTTAGGCTACAGTTATAGGTAAGATAATAAGCTAATAACAGTTACAGATTTAAAATAACATCTGAATGGTCATTTCTGTGTTTAAGGTGTTTCTCCTCCAGTCTCTCTGATGGTCAGTCCCAGCAGAACTCAACACTTTACTATTGACTCTCTCTCACTGAGCTGTGAGGGACCGAGTGACTCTACTGGATGGAGAGTGAGACGATATACACACAGTGAGAAGGTGTCAGATTGTTCATCAGGCTGGAGATCAGATCTACATGCAACATCAGCTTCCTCTACACATCCCACACTGGAGTGTACTGGTGTGAGTCTGAATCTGGAGAGAGCAGTAAGCCTGTCAACATCACAGTGCACAGTGAGTCTACATGTAGTGCACTTACTTGTGAAGGGAAACATTAAATGTACATTCCTATTGAGGTTTTTAAAAAACTGTTTTAGCAGCTTTGTTGGTTTATACTTGTAGGAAACTTCTTTATGGTTATAGGATTACTTGACTGTGCTTGTACTGTACTGTTAAGATTTGAGTCTGACCCCCTCAAAATAAACACATTAGTTTTACCTCTTCTCTACATCACATGAACTTGCTAATTAGATGCCTTTTGTCTGCCCATCTTCTATTACTAAAAGGAGCATAATATTTTCTGTATTCTAGATAATGTGATCCTGGAGAGTCCTGTTCATCCTGTAACTGAGGGAGATCCTCTGACTCTACACTGTTTATATCACCACACAAAGCCCTCAGACCTCACAGCTGAGTTCTATAAAGATGGATCACTCCTCCAGACTCAGACTACAGGAGAGATGACCATCCGTACTGTCTCAAAGTCAGATGAAGGTCTCTACCACTGTAAACACCCAGAGAGAGGAGAGTCACCACAGAGCTGGATCTCAGTTAGTGGTGAGGAATACATTACGTCATATGTTTGTTAACCTTGTAATAGGATTTTTTTTCAGACGTATTACAAATTGTTTCTGTGTAAATTACTTTATTTCACTCTCTATAGGTTCAGCTGCTGCTATAGGTTCAGGTGGTCTGGTTGTGGGAGTAACTTTGACTCTGCTGTTCATCATTGTCAAAACCAACAAAGGTCTGACATCTCATCCGTATAATTTATGTGCAATAAAAACATTAGCAACATCCAGAGCATAAAACTAGTTCACACTTGTTCATTTATTACTGTGTAGACCCGATGATGAATCTCTCTACAGGAAACCAGCAGAACATCAACCAGACATCAGATTCAGGAGGTGAGGACTTTCAGTCTGGATACATACCAGTGCAGGTGTGATCCCAGTGCTCCGTCCCACTAAAGTTACTGACACGGGTTGGCAAATGAAGGGCTTTTTACTCATGGTCAGCTAGCCAGTCCACAGCAGGAGTATCTCAAATTACTCTGTGTCCTTAGCCTTACAGTCTTTTCTGTAATTAACATAATTATTTGCTCAGTATTAATTAGACATATCTTACGTAGATATCTATCCACATATTTTTGTATTCTTATATCCAATTCAATTAAATTCAATTCAACTGTATTGTCATTATACCAAAACAGGGTTGTACAGTATAACAAAACACAGTCAGGCTCCTCCCAGTGCCAGAATGTCAATACTAGAACTGAGGTGCAAATAGCATATGCAGGAGGCAAAAACAGCTTTCTGTGTACACATACAGTGTGTTGAGGTAGCAAAGTGTGCAGTTCAGTATGTGGTTGTAAACAGTTTAAGAAACATAAAATGTACAGTGCAGGTAGGAGAATAGCAGCTCAATGTTCAGGTGAACAGTTAAACAGCTTACAATACAGATGTACAGCATATAGATAAATAAATATAGATAAAATACACAGCTCAGATGTTCAAATACAGGTTAGTTAAAGTACAGTGCAAACAGTCCTGTGAGCTAGTGACGGTGATCAGTGCTGGATCAGGGTTAGATCAGTAACAGTCTTTAGTGTTGCAGTCATGTATATTATTCATGTTATGGCAATCTAATTTAGTTACACTTATTCTTATTTCATTGTAATAGTAATAAATAATAAATACATGTCCTTATGTTCCATATTACACATGCATTTCACTGCCACAAGATTCCGATTTATATTCTTCCCATAATGACAAGCATAGTAAAAAAAAGTAGATTACTGCCACCTAGTGGTGAACAAAATATCACAATGGCAGGAAAGCATGGCTGGGCTAGAGCACATTTTACCAGTGCTCTGCAGCATACAGATAACTTAACAATAATAAATTTTATAACAAAGTGACCAATTGAATGATTAAAAATCCTCATACAATCAGCACAATCCAGCTAGCCAGCCTAAACAAAACAGGCTCATCTCTGTATTGTAAATAACCCTTACACAGTCTTTTCGGGGGTTTGACTTGATCAGTTCTGCCCTCCTTTAGTCCATCTGTGGTCAGTCACTTATAACCAAATGACCCTTTTATACTGTCATGCATACACTATGATTTCATATTGCTTTATCAAGTGAGCAGCACGTACTCCTTTCATTTGGTTCAGAACATACTATTTTTTGTTTAAAACTGAAGGCATGGCCAGTAAAACTTGATCCTTCATTGGTAGTTTTGTTTTCAAGGTGGCAGGAGTGTATTTGGCATATAGTTTTGCTGGCATGACATTCATAACAACTAGCATAAAGTGCTATAAGAGCCATGCAGTCACATTTCACGTGTCTAAGGCTAGATAAAAGACAGCTTATCTAGACACTGCAGATAGAACACATTTTTATTTCACACAGATTAACTTATTATTAACTAATTAAAGTAGTTACACACTGCAGACATGTAATCTGCTTTAAAAAAACAATTCTCTTGATAGCCATATTATGGGGACCCTATTCTGCAGCACTAATGTACTAATGACCCAACAAAATGTCTTTCACTAAATGGTACTCAGTTTTCAAAATATACTGTCCATAAATGGAGCACATATTAATTTTATTGTTTCTTATTTTGAAGCTAAAATGTCTATTTATGTCGCAACTGAAGAAGCAGCCACTGACAAAGGTAACTTTACATCATTTCAGTTATTGTTTAACTCTGCATACTGTACATATGGGATCAAAGGCTTTATCACATATTCAGATCCATGCACAGACAAGTTAAGGAGACAGAGGCTCAAGTAGAAAAAGGGAGTTAAAAAGGGACTTGTATTAATACAAGATAAGTCTAATTATGTTTCAGAGAAAAGCTAACTTTGTGTTATGTATTTCCCAAGGCAGTTAAAATTACTAAACAAGCTAACTGAACCACATTCTCCAGCAAACAAGTGTGGGCACTTTGATGGGGCTCCTATTAGTAGCTAACCTTGGCCTTCGGATAAGCGGTTTCTACTACTGGTCTGTTAGTTACAGTACTGCTGGGATTGCCTCTACTGCTGTTCTGCTGTCCCTTTAGCTCCTACCCAGTAGATACGGCTGTAATGTTACCCACTATGCTAGTTCCAAAATTGTGATGATGCCATCACCATGACAGGTCAGAAATGGCAGAGGTTAAGTATTTTAAATGAACCCAAACCAGATTAAATAAGACATTGTTGAGCGCGTCGCTCCCTTTTTCACCCTAAGATTGTACAAAACAAATATAATACAGTAATCTTGCTTAAAATGATTTATCTCCAACTTTATGCCTGAAATTAGTTAATCCTCTACGCACTCAACTACTCACAGTAACAGAAATTCCCCAAGCTTTTGCATGGCAACTCTGCACATACCTGCACAAACTCAGTTACACTGTAAAATCCAGTGACTAACACACGCTATTCTGTATCAGGTGAAGACGAGCTCAGTTACGTCATTTACTCAGAGGTCATGATGAAGAATAATAAATCCGAGGACAAAGGTACATTCTGATATATACAATACTTTCACATTTCATGTGTTATCATATCCAGTCAGCTTATAGGTGTATTCAAGTGTATTCAAGACACTAAACATGACATTATTTGTTTCTGCCATATCAGGGCAAAATATTACAGAGCAGAATTTACAGACTGAAGCCATTTACTCAAATCTACAGTCGGACAAAGCTACAGGTACTCTGGCTATATCTCTCCATATCTACTATTTATACATAATGTGAATATTCTATCACTGTACTAACAGGCAGGTTTTCACATGCTGAATGGAAACTGGCATAACTGTCATAGTGTGTTAAGTGTGCACTGTGGGATGTTTAGGATGTTTAGCAAACTTAGAAGTCCAAAGGAGATGCTCATAACTGGACTGTGCTCTTAATGTGCTTTTGTTTTCTGCAGATGTTGGCGCTGGATCCATGGATATGATGAATGCCGAAATGAATACAAAAACGGAGAATAAATCAAAGACAAAACATGGTAGAGCTTTTGTACAATTTACCAATCCTCTTAGGTAACAGCTCCTTCGGGTTCTAGGTGTTAATATATTATATTAATAATAATTATATGTGAGGAACAAATCTATTGTTTTGGGTGAGATGTTGGTGAAATCCAAGACAGTTCTTATTAAATTACACTGAGACATACAAGAAGTTCTAGGTATGAACTGGGTTAATGTGATTTATGCAACCCCAAAATATTATGAATTATGTGAAACGCTAATCAGATCAGGAAGCAGTGATCAGTAAACTCTGCTTGATCTGTATTAACACAATGTTTATTTCCTACCTTATGAACTTCACAGCCACACTGTAACACCCTCTAAAGGTTATTCTCTAATGCCTCCCCCACACTGTGTACCTAGATTTTACGCTGGTAACAATTTGGACATCTCTTTCCTTTTTTTGGATATCCATTATGTCCAGAAACAGTCTGAAAGGTCTACTAGTCAGACTACGATACATGTTTCCTGTTACGAACTAGGCGCGACGCGTGCTGAGTCACAGTAACAAGATAATTTAATAAACTGTACAACAAAACACAGGGGCAAAACCAGGTCCTATACCAAGAGACAGAGCGAGGGTCAAAAGCCAGAAAAGCAGTCAGAGAGGGCAGTTGGAACAAAAGGAGAGAGAAAACCAGTATGAAGAGCGAAAGGGTCGAAAACCAGAGATCAGAAGACGCGAAAATAGCCGACAAGGGACAGGCGAAAAGAGTAGGTCAAAGGAAAAACAGGTTGATCACTAGAAGACAAGAACAACAGGTTAGTAACGCTCAGAACTGACAATGGAACTGGCAAAGCTTCGCAGTGAATGTGAGTGTGTGTGTGGTTTATATACTCCTGTGCCAGCTGGCCGCAATCAATAGACTGGCGAGTCAGAACGAGGGGGATAGGAGGAGCGTGAAACTGTGGGTGTGACGTCATCGGACTGTGCCCTCTGGGAACTGGAGGAACGGAGGCAGGCAGGCCAGCCCACGGGCGTGACATTTCCTTTGTGCATCAGTCCATTTCAGAAGTCAGGATCCCTTCTGGGCACTGCTGACGTGTGACTTCTTCCACTGTGTGCACTACAGTCTTAACTTGCAAACAGTGTTTATTGATAACAGTTTGTCAAACTGTTCCTGAGCCATGTGGTGAGATCCATCACACAAACATTACATAATTGATTTGTGGTTTTCAGTCTTTTCCTTCACACAGAGTTTTCTCTGGATCCACTGAATCCTATGATGATGATACTCACTGTAGAAGGTGAAACACCTAAAACCCCTGGAATCCCTGGCTGAGGAATGCAATTTTTTGGAGTAGCATTTTTGGCAAAGTGGCAAGTCTTGACCCACCCTTGATGCCTTAATGACCTGGCCATTCCTAGATGATTATTTTATATCCAAGCATGATTACATGACCTGTTTAGGATGCTTTTTGTCATCGTACATTTGGAAAATCACTGCTTTCTGTTTTTATCTGTCTCTTTTTTTGGAATTGAGTTTGTAGATTTTGGATAAGATCCTGTTAAATTCCAATGCAGTCATTTCACATATTATTAATGTGTTTTAACATCCTTATTTTGCTTATTTCCTAGAAACTGTTTTGTCTTTCAGTGTAATTAAACTTTCATGTTACCCAGAACAATTAACTACTACAATCTACTCTCTCACACTTACCCGGTTAATACCTAGAATTTAGGGGAAGATAATAGAAGACTGATTTATTCCTGTATTTAGTCTCATCTTTAAATTATGATCAGATTATTGATTTGGATGAGTTGTTCTTGAAGCTGTTCCTTTTTACATTTGTTTAGAGATGTGGATGCTGACACTATGTACTCAGAGCTGAAGCAGAACACTTACTGAGTAAAAATAATATAGCATGACAAAGGTCAGCTTGAAATCTCTCAAACTGATAAAACAGTCCTCATCATGTTTATAAGAACATATAAAGTATGTTTGAATGTAAAACACTTTCTAAATGGTGATGTTCTTTTAAAGGTCTCGGAGGAGAGAGCACAGAAGCAGAACATTACTGAAGATGTGAGAGAAAGCAGCACACGAGCTGGTCACACATACGATATTAACAAAAGTCAGCTTTTACTGTTTTAACCTTCTGCCTTTTTTGAGTTTGTACCGATACATGACATGCTATGAGGAAAAATATATTAAAATATGAAAGCAGTTTACTTGGTGTGTTGAGTAACTAATGTGAAGTAATGTATTAGTTAGCATGAAGTAATACATCACCAATGGTTAACTAATGTAATAACTACATGTTTATATGTTAGGTAAAAATGTAAAAGTTGTTTCATGTTTACTCAATATAAGTTAACCTTTGTTAATGTATTTAATGTAAAATGTTGCTGAATAAATAAACAAACAAACAAACAAACAAACCAGAAGAATAGAAAAACGCAGCAGGTGGATACAGAGGCTTTTGTTTGAATCATATCAAGACACTGAAGTGGGTCTAAAGATAAAACTATGGGTATATTACTGACAGTATCTTCACACTACAGTTTCCTACAGTTATGTGAGGTGATTTCTGTTTTGTCTGTGTACAGTCTTCACACTACACAAGAGCTTCTGATCATATTATTGATTCTGTTAGTTTCCTGAGTTTAACATAACGGTAAAAATGGAAACATAATCTGCTCTGAGCACCGGGTCATTACAGTCCTCTTTCCCTATGCCATCTTGTTTTAGCCTCCTCCCCCAATTACACCAGCCATTGTGAAAAAAGAGGCACAACTGTGGAAGAAGAGATGGTGGAGTGTGAAAACACTTCCATCAGGAAACATTTACTAGAGTGAATTCACAATAGTTTCCAATCTCAGTGCTGCTTGACTCATGGAATTTTAGCCCATTCCTCTGTACGTAACAGCTTCACAGCGTACTATATGGTGTACAGTTTCTTTAATAAGACCATCCCGGAGCCCTACGATGTAACCCCTCTCAAACTCTTCCAACTGCTCATATTGCTTTCAAAGTCTTCCCTAAGTGTCACGCTTCCGGGTCTTCCTGGCTCCACCGCTCCCCCGGACTCAACTTCCCAGAGGGCTTCGCTCGATGACTTCACGCCCACATGTCCCCAGCCGTCTAACCAGATCCGCTCTAGGTCACCTGAGTTCTAGCCCCAGCTGTCCATAGTTTACCCACTTATCTCCAGCATATAAACCCCTCTCTGTCACTTCAACGTTGCAAAGTTTTGCCAAAACATTGTTTTGCATGTCTGAGCGTTCTGTCCCTGTATCTACTCTTTGGTTCTGATCTATTTCGTCCCTTGACTACCTCTTTCGCTTTCTCCCCTTCTGGCTTTGTTAGTATTACGTCTCTGGCTTTCGACCTTCGTTTCCCCTTCTCTGATTTTCCTCTCGCCTAGCCCCAACTTATCTGCCTCGCTGAATGTGTTTCCGGTTTCTGACCCCTTTGCCTGTACCCTGACTTTGACCTCGCTTTCTCCCTCATGTTTGTTTGTGTTTTGCTGCTCTGTGTAACTGCCCGTTTGTTTAATAAAACTCGCTTGACTTTTAGCTCTGCGCGTGTCTGTCTAAGTTCTTTGTCTGTGACACTAAGGTATAAATTGCTTGCCAAAGATGTTACCAACATAACACGAGTCAGATTCGAAAGCAAGCGCAACAGAACAACCTTATATAGTTAGCATGAACGCTAAAGAGTCTCTCTGTGAGCTGTTTAGACCCATTACTGAACTGCGGAACACACATCCAGACAGACTGTTTTTTGTTGCTGGAGATTTTAATCATGAAAATCAGGTCAATGTTCCCTACGTTCCATCAGCATGTGGACTTTGCAATGAGAGGGGTGAATCCGCTGGACCTATTTACACAAATAATGTCATGCACGGGGCATGAGGCATGTTTAGGGAGACTGTTACTGACAGTGACTCTGTTAATGTGGAGGAATATGCAGCATCAGTGATTAGCCATATTAGCAAGTGTATTGATGATGTTACTGTATCCAAGACCATCACTACACACACAAATCAGAGACCTTGGATGACCGCTGAGGTGTGAACACTGCTGTGAATCAGCCTTCAGAACAGTCCTAAGAAAAGATGGAGACAGACAGTCACACACTAGCAGAGAGGTAAAGTGCACACATGCTCAGAATTCACAGACACTTCTAGAACACTGGTGGCACACGGCACATGTGGCAGGGCATTCAGTCCATCAGTATCTACAGGTAAACATTACCCACATCATTGGTCAAACTTTTTTGGAATGTGTTGCAGGCCTGAAATGCAGGAATGGATGTATATAAATAAATCAAATAAAGTTTAACAGACAAAAGATGAAATATTTAGGGTTCATTTTGTCTGCAATGAAAGTAAATGTAAAAAAATACTGCATTTTCTTATTTGCGTTTTCCATATTTCCCCACCACCCATTAGGACATATATAGCTAACTACCATTCCACCTCTCTTCTTATGACTAATCATGTTAAATGTCTTTTGTTGGAATGTCCTTCACACACGACTTGTGTTAACCACCTCACTTCTGTCAATGTCCTCTTTCCTCTTTTCCTCCAGTGTGAAGTCTTGGTGTTTCGGTTCAGTTTCACCTACCAACTTCAACCTTCCACAGTCATTGTAAAGCTACTAACCTTCTTCTTTACTCTCTAAAACATTGGTAAACCATTTTCTTACCAATCACTTCACAGGTCTGTATACAGGTTCTCCCAGCTCATCATAGGAATGGATGAGTCTTGGCCATCAAACTCTAGTGGGCCGTCTTTCCATCTCTCTTTGCTCTCTCTTTGTGAGTCATTCTGCTCTTGTTTTCACTTCCAGAATCCTCAGTATGGTGTTCATCCTGAACAATCTCGTCATCCACATTCTCTCACTTTCCATTTTTCAGCATATCCTTGATATGACTCTTCACTTTCATTTTGTTCTCTTGGAGACATCAGATCGACAGGCAGAGTGGGCTCCCATCCAAAGAGAAAAAAGAATAGAAAGCATCCCTTTGACTTATGTACTGCTGCGTTATATGCATGGACAGCTTTATTGAGGCATTAAGTTCTGTTTTCTAAATTGACCTATGAGAAAATGCCTCGCCAACATCTATGCTTTAACACTGTTAGAAAGACTATAAACTGCTGGGTTGCCACCTTGAGGCAGAAGCATGCAACTGCACTATTGAGCACATGGCTGTAGCAAGAAGTGTATTTCCTAACATTTACGTGGTGGGAGTTGTGTGCATCTGTGAAGAACTGTGGGTAAACCCAAGTGCTTCTGACTGAATTGACTTTTATGCATCCTTTCCCTACCTTTAGTTGATTTGTTAATGTTGTTGTTCTGAGCTAATTAGATTAGCATGTACTGGCTTAAGCTAATTCTAGTTTAACTGCTCCTGACCTAAGTAGGGTTTATGTAGCATGGAAGGTAGTTTGTATTAAAAGAGAGCAGTAATTCTCTTAATTGTAATAATTTGTTAGCTGTGTATTGTATTATTTCTTCACTGTTTAACTGTGGATTAGGCGTATGTGTGTAGTAGCAACCAGACAAGGTATATGCTGTACTCCTAGTAATAAGCTGATTCATGTGGATATATGTGATTATTTGTATTCACTGATGCCAAGTTTCTTTGTATTTGTTTTCATTATAGACCACACACATTGTTCCACTCTCACGTGTCACCTGCCTTTGTACTGTGCTGCTGTGATACCAATAAGCCAGTAAAGACAATTTAACTGAATCCGAGCATCCAGAGTGTTCTGACCAACACACTAAGGAGAACATCACTACCCGTAATCAGTACCTATACAGTTTTAAGGGATAACCTATATAACAAAAACCTCCTACCTCTTCTTCACAGCTTAAACAGAATAGTAACTGGACCACATCCATACACTCATCTCTGCTCTCAGACCTCTAATGTCACATCCTGGGTTGCCCTGTGTTATGTGCCTGGGCTGGGTTCATCTGGTGCAGTGTTTTTTCCTTCTTGTTCTCTTGCTTGAACACAAAAACAAGGTTCATAGGCTAGACAAAAGTGAGCTAACTACAAGAGGCAGAGGGAGATATAAAACTAAATGCGGCTAAGCTAATCACCAAACTGGTCTATGATTATAGCTAGTGGTGCACAGAACACCAGAAACACTAAAAGCACTAAAACATAGCCAGCAACACAATGACAAGCATGAAGTAAGTTTTCCCCAGCCTTCTGTCTGCCAGCCGGCTTTTAAATCTCAACCCCCTCCTCTCATGTGGGAAAGCAGTTTCTGATTGGTCATCAAGGCTTGTAGGTATGAGACTTCCAATGATTCCAACTGCTGAAACCAAATTCCTTGTGTGTGTGTGTCAACATACTTGGCCAATAAACCTGATTCTGATTCTGATTTGCATCACAATCAAACTATGACAGACAGCATAGATGAGAGAAACAGAACAAGAGAATGAAGTTGATTCTTTCTTATTTGCCCCGAAGGGAGAACCAGGGGACGGCTGAGGGTTCGAGTTGTTTATTTCAAGGCGATCACATTTGAGTCTCAGCTCTTGTCCAAAAACAGTATCTGGACACACAATGTTTATAGCCAGTTTCGCCCCCCTTAATGTACAAAGAGGGTGTGTTCTTGTGTTGTCACTGAACTGTAACCTGTAATTGTATTATAACAGTGTCACTGAACTGTAACCTGTAATTGTATTATAACAGTGTCACTGAACTGTAACCTGTAATTGTATTATAACAGTGTAACGGAACTGCAACCTGTAATTGTATTATAACAGTGTCACTGAACTATGACCTGTCACTGTATTATAACAGTGCCACTGTACTATAATGTGTAACTGTATTATAACACTGTCACTGAACTGTAACCTGTAATTGTATTATAACAGTGTCACGGAACTGTAACCTGTAACTGTATTATAACACTGTCACTGAACTGTAACTTGTAATTGTATTATAACAGTGTCACTGAGCTATAACCTGTAACTGTATTATAACACTGTCACTGAGCTATAACATGTCACTGCATTATAACACTATCACTGAGCTATAACCTGTCACTGCATTATAACACTGTCACTGAGCTATAACCTGTCACTGTATTATAACACTGTCACTGAGCTATAACCTGTCACTGTATTATAACACTGTCACTGTACTATAACCTGTAACTGTACTATAATAGTGCCACTGTGCTATAATCTGTCACTGTATTATAACACTGTCACTGTACTATAACCTGTCACTGTATTATAACAGTGTCACTGTACTATAACCTGTCACTGTATTATAATAGTGCCACTGTGCTATAACCTGTCACTGTATTATAACACTGTCACTGAGCTATAACCTGTCACTGTATTATAACACTGTCACTGAGCTATAACCTGTCACTGTATTATAATAGTGCCACTGTGCTATAATTTGTAATTGTATTATAACACTGTCACTGAACTATAACCTGTCACTGTATTATAATACTGTATATGAGCTATAACCTGCAACTGTATTATAACAATGCCACTGTGCTATAACCAATCAAATAATTGCTCTCTCCACCAAGCTTTTTCTCAGCCTTCAACCTTTCAATCGCTGCACAGCAACCTTTGCTATCTACTATTGCTCCAAGCTGTTCTTGAATTTGAAGCTCCACTTGCAGTTTTAGCTGCAGTTTTAACTCAGTATGTGGTTTTCTACCATTTAAAGCCCCCCAAAAAAACACTCATCAGTTTTCTGCCATCATCAGTTTTACTACAATCGCTGAAATTAAGCCAAGGTAAGTCATAAATGGATCATAAACATATTTATGCCATACAGTTTTGGCCTTGACGATTAGTGGCAGTTCAGAGCCGGATGATTGGGCCTTTGTACATCTGAGCTTTCTGAGTTTAACTTAATGTTAGTTATGTAATGTTCCTTGGGTAAACATGCCTGTGGCAAACAGATACATGGTTTTACAGTCCTGACAGAAAAAATAGCCTACCTTTTTGAACAATTTGGGAAGAAGAAACATTTTTCTGATCAGTGTTGAGACTGCGAATTAAATTTCAATTATTTTCCAGGAACTGAAGTTCAGACCTGTTATTAGGTCAGTAAGAAAAGATTGTCCTTTTTCTCAGTTAGCTGTGGTTGTAACGTTATAGCTGTTTGGCTGCTTCTGATTGGTCTACTTCTACAGGCAGTTTGCTCTGATATAATGTTAAGGTTCCCCATATAAGACACGGTTTTGATAAATTGGCCTATAATTGAAATAGCAGCTCTTACAATGTGAATACAGTACTCTGATATGGACACTAGATTAATACTGCAGTTAAGGTTGATCTTTGTGTGCTGAAATTCCTCTACTGGCATTCAGTGGTACTACAGGTTTAGACCTGGCTTAAGACTTTGGAGGCCCTAAAAAAGATTTTATGCTAGTGGATTTACTGTAATCTGATTAGACATTCTCTGAGTTGGTGCTCACTAAAAGGTTGTATAGTATGGGTTTAGTTTTTGAAAGCTACAACATGCACATCAGAACATTACATTCATTGGCTGGCTCTGATGGCAATCATTACATGTGTGTCATGCATGTTGTGTTTGTGGTGTGCATCTCTAAGGGGATAGCAGTTATTTGATTACCTCCTTCTGGCAGCTCTTTTTTATATATGGTCACATATGGTATATATTTTATTATAGTTAATTCCAACAGAAATACTGTTTAGTTAAGTTTTTTAAATCTATATATTATAAGACAATTGCTCTTCTAGGTCGTAAAGTATTCTATATATGTATCACCGTCCTTGCAATATGGTTACCTTTGGATTTTTTAATTTTTACTCTATTCTTAGTTGTATATGGTTCTCAATGAGACAAATATCTCTCTAAAAGTGTGTTTTTACCAAAACTGAGAGCCAGTGAGATCGGCAACTGTGAATTTATGCTAGTAAATATTTATGACTTGATGGCAGTGCTTTCACGCCATACCTGTCTCTCCTTCCACAGGTGTACCTGTTTTTTAACAATATGACCCTTTGACCAATCAGAATCCTGGCTGGTCTAACTGGAGAAGGAGCCTAAGCCTTAAAAGGAGGACTACAAGATGGCTGAAGGAGAGAGGACTGTAATAACATGGTGTTTCCCCCAGTATGTTATACTCAGTACAATTTATAAACATCAACAAAACACCTCGTTTGACTTGGAGTGTTCAAATTGTAAATGCACTTTATGGATTGATCTCAATCATTACATTGTAAATACATCAGAACATGAGACATATGTCAATATGGCCTTCTTTATTTACTGTCATCTGCAGTGAAGACAGAACAGTAAAGTCAGCAAGTGATGCTCATTAAAAAACTTTAATGAATCAAAGATATAAAAACAGCACAAACATATTTAGAAAACCACAATACAGACACAAATATTTAGTACAAAACCTTTACTTCAGTAATATTCAAGAGTAATAAACTCTACAGATTCACAGTGAGCAGACTGTCCTGTAGCTGCTTCATTCACACTGATGTTTCAGACTAAATTAATCTGTTGAAGGTGAGCGGAGCGGCCACACTGAGCTCATCACTCAGAGAGAAGCAGGTGCTTACTGGTGATGAGTCTACAGATGTTACCCAACTTCATAAAAGGACACCAAGGAAAACACACTGATTAAATCCTCTTATCAGAGCAGTAAAATAGCAGAAACAGAATACTTTATAATCAGAAATCAATCAATCAATCCAAAAAAAGAAAGGATCGAAAACAGTAAGTATGCATTTATAACCAGGAACTCAACTGCAGCAATGTGGGGTACTGAGATTACAATCTCCTGACAATGCATGCTGCTCCCCCTGACAGCCCACTTCAGCTGGCTGATGTATTTTCCTGTGTTTCTGGTTCATTTATTTATTGTACTGTCTCTGTACAAACACAAACCAAGAACAAGCAAAAGGTTAAACAGTAAAAGCTGACTCTGTAATATTGTATAAATTCATGTGTGACCAGCTCGTGTGCTGCTTTCTCTCACATCTTCAGTAATGTTCTGCTTCTGTGCTCTCTCCTCCGAGACCTTTAAAAGAACATCACCATTTACAAAGTGTTTTACATTCAAACATACTTTATATGTTCTTATAAACATGATGAGGACTGTTTTATCAGTTTGAGAGATTATATTATTTTCACTCAGTATGTGTTCTGCTTCAGCTCTGAGTACAGAGTGTCAGCATACACACTAGTTTTCTCTAAACAGGTATAAAAAAGGAACAGTTTAAAAAAACAACTCATCCAAGCCTCATCTGGAAAGGACTGATACACAATGGAAATGTGTATTATGGTCTGTAAAGATTGTTAGGTCTTTCAGATTGTTTGTGGAAATAATGGACGTCATGTTCTCTGGGCCAAAGAAAGGAAAGAGACGCCCAAGTTGTTACCAGTTCAACAGCTAGGCTCTGTCACAGTGTAGGGAGGTATTAGAGGGTAATCTTTAGAGGGTAAAAGCACCATTGACACTGGACACATTTTGGAGCAACATATGCAGCCTTCTATATGGCGCTGTGGTGTCTTACTAAAGTTCATAAAATAAGAAATAAACATTGTGTTTTGTAGCATTTTCAACTAATACAGATCAAGCAGAATTTACTGATCTCTGCTTCCTGTTCTGCAGTTGGGGCTGTAGTACAGTGGATTTGTATATCACACTTACCCAGTAAATGCCTAGAACTTGTTGGGAATCTCAAAGTCATTTAGAGCCACGGTGGAACTGACTAACATCTCACTCACCCAAAATAATATTTCTACTTTGGAGTCTGTTCCTCAGAATTAATATTAATTCTGTATAATATATTAACACCTAGAACTTGTAGGACTGTAAAATAACCTGTTACCTAAGAGGAACAGTAAATTGTACAAAAGCTCTACCGTGTTTTTTCTTTGATTTCCTCTTTTTCTTTATTTTAATTTCAGCATACATCATATCTGTGGATCCGACAACAACATCTGCAGACACAACAAATGCAAATCCAGTTATAACCACTTCATTAGAACTTTTAACTTAGAGTCCTGAACATCCCACTGTGCACACTTCCTGCACTATGACAGTTATGACAGCTTTCATTCAGCATGTAAAAAAAACTGTCTGTTAGCACAGCGATCGAATATTCACACTATAAGTGTATATAGTAGATATAAAGGGATATAGCCAGAGTACCTGTAGCTTTGTCCGACTGCGGATTTGAGTAAATGACTTCAGTCTGTGAACTCTGTTCTGTAATATCTTGGACTGATGAATAAGACAGAAATAATGCCATGGTTAGAGTCTTGAATACACTCTGACTGAATGTACTGCAGATTTATAAGATGACTGGATATGATAATACATGAAATATGAAAGTATTGTATATATCTACCAGAATTGTATATATTAGCATTGTATATATCTACCTTTGTCCTTGGATCTCTTATTCTTTTTCACAACCTCTGAGTAAACAACGCTGTTGAGCTCGACTGCAGCATCACCTGATACACAATAGTGTGTGTTAGTCACCACATGTGGTATTACAGTGTGTGCAGAGTTGTAGTGGCATGCAAAGGTTTGGGGACCCCTGGTCAACGTTTCTGTTACCGTGAGTAGTTAAGTGGGGGACAAGATGAACTGATCCCCAAAAAGCATCAAGTATTATATTTGTTTTGTACAATATTAGGGAGGTAACAGGAGCATTGCTCTTGAAAGCCTCCACTGATGTAGAACTCTGTCATGGTGAGGGCATAACCACACTGTTGGAGTTCCCAACAATAAAACACTGATAACACTGACGATGAAAGGTTCACTCTGCGTAATGCAGTTCTTCTGAACAGTGAAACATGGTGTCTGGGCAGGCTCTGTCTAGCTCTTAACTTAGCAGTGCACAGCATATACAGTGGGTACGGAAAGTATTCAGACCCCTTTAAATTTTTCACTCTTTGTTTCATTGCAGCCATTTGCTAAAATCAAAAAAGTTCATTTTATTTCTCATTAATGTACACTCAGCACCCCATCTCGACAGAAAAAAACAGAAATGTAGAAAT
>CM067482.1:4081895-4093020 GCA_034552555.1 Semaprochilodus insignis | reverse complement strand
AGTGAATAAGAGAAGAACACACTCACCTGATACAGTCAGTGTAACAGTGTTACTGATCTCTGATCTCTGAGAGTCTCTCCTCCTCTCTCCTCTACAGGTGTATGTACCACTGTCAGACTCTACAACACTGAATGAATAGTCTGTTTTATCATCAGAGGAATGAACTGGACGGTTACTGTCACCATCTTTATACCACCTGTAGCTCCACTCAGTGTCTGTGTGTCCTTGAATGTCACATCTGAGAGTTACTGTCTCTCCACTAAACATCTGTCCGGTAGGATCCATGATCAGTGAAGCTTTTGGTCTCTCTACAAAAATCACATTAATTAAATATTATTGTAAACCAATTAGACACACACATTGCTCAGTGAATATAAGATCTATTAATAATTACACCAATAATTATAACTTACAGTGTATGTTACAGGAGTGAAAGATCAGACATGTACCTGTTACTGTGAGAGTCACTGCATTACTCCAATCAGAGGATCCTCTGGCATGTTTCATCGCACCATAACAATAGTATTTTGAACTCTGAGATATTTTGTCTGTTATAATGTAATAGTTTTGATCAGAGTGGTGAAGTTCAGTGTTATCTCTGTACCAGTAGTATGTCCAGTGATCTACTCTCCTTCCTGGAATGGAACATGTGAGTGTGACCGTCTCTCCACTGAATATCTGTGGTCCTTTAGGCTGCACAGTCAGAACTGGTACATGCCACCCTGTAACAATCAAACACACATCTGTTATCACTGTCTATACAACTCTCATAAAACAATCCATAATTAACCAGTGCATACACAGTTAAACAGTTTACAATACATAAATCACCTTGAGCATGTCCAACTTGATCAAGTGAAATTAACACTAAAAAAGAGAAGAGAAAGTTATTTTTACTTCATGAAAGTACTTTTATGGTCATCAAACAAACCAGCTATTAATTACTATGTTTTAAATGTGATGTGAAGTTATGTATGCTGATCTCAAGTTTCAAGTTTATTTGTCATTTGCACAAGATGTCAGGATAATTATGCATTGAAATGCTTGTGGTGAGGCTCAGGTTGATACTCTACAGCAGGAACCTGATAGCCTGTGGGTAAAAACTGTTCATTAGCCGGTTTGTTCTAGCCTGGATGCTGCGATACCTTATGCCTGATGGCGGTAAGGTGAACAGGCCATGGGTGGCTACTGTCCAAACAGATCTTATTGATTGTCCTTGGGCAGCGGGACTGGTAGATGTCCTGTAAGTCTGGAAGTTTGTTGCCTATGATTGTTTCTGATGTCCTCAGTACTCACTTCAAGGCCTTGCAGTCATAGGCAGAACAGCTGCCATACCAGACAGTGATGCAGGCCGTGAGGATGCTCTCTATGGTGCCTCTGTAGAAGCTGGTGAGGATGTCAGGAGGCAGACCAAACTTCCTGAGCCTTCACAGGAAGAAGAGGCGCTGACGGGCAGATCTCACTACTTTGTTGGTGTGGAGTGACCAGGTGAGGTCATCAGTGAGGTGTACACTGAGGAACCGAACACTGCTGACTCTTTCTACTTCAGCTCCATTGATGTACAGGGGACAGTGACCACCCCTCTGCAGCTTCCTGTAGTCCACAGTCATCTCCTTTGTTTTGCTGATGTTGAGACAGAGATTGTTGTGGTAGCACCACTCTGACAGGGCGCTGACCTCGTCTTTGTAGGCAGTCTCGTCTCCATCTGTGATGAGGCATAGGATGGTTGTGTCAACAGCAAACTTGAAGATGATGTTGGATGTGTATCTGGCTACACAGTCATGTGTAAACAGGGGATACAGGGGCTGAGAACACATCACTGAGGAGCCCCCGTGCTCAGAGTCAGCGTGGAAGCTGTTTCCTAAAACACCTGGGTCTGCCTGTTAGGAAGTCCAGAATCCAGTTGCACAGATGAGAGTTCAGACCCAAGTCTGTGAGTTTGGGGATGAGTTCAGCAGGGGTGATTGTGCTGAATGCTGAGCTGTAATCTATGAACAGCATTCTCACATATGTGTTCTTTCTGTCCAAGTGTGTGAGGGCACTGTGTACTGTCAGTGCAATGGTGTCATCTGTAGGAGCGGTATGCAAATTGGCGAGGGTCCATGGTGGTTGGAAGCCTGAAACAGATGTGCGTATTGACCAGCCGCTCCAAGCACTTCATGGCTGTTGATGTCAGTGCAACAGGGCGGTAGTCGTTCAGGCAGGTGATAGATGGTTTCTTGGGAACTGGAACAATTGTGGTTCACTTGAAGCATGTGGGAATCACTGACATTCTTAGGGAGAGATTAAAGATGTCAGTAAAAACCTCAGCTGAAGCTGAATTTGCATCTCATGATAGCTGCGATCCGGTGCACCCACCAAAGCTGCAGAGTTTTACAGCTCATCAGAAGCCCTAAACACCACTGTTAACCTATGTCACCAACACTGAACATCACTAACAGAACTAAGAGAACAGTTTGTGATCTAAACACCTTGTAAACCTCCATCTGCCACGATATAGTGATAACGCTGAACATACGGAACAGAAATTCTAGTGTTTAATTCTGACATGCAATCACCTCATCGTACACAACGTCATCACTTCCATCACTCAGATTAAATATTAGTACCTTCATACAGCAAAACTCACTCTGCTGACACAAAGAACATTTACTCACAGAGGATTACAGACAGTGCACTGAACTCCATACTGTCCCCGTACTGACTGACCAATGTTCTGTGTTCAATAATTATCACTTCCTGAGACAGATAGATAGATAGATAGATAGATAGATAGATAGATAGATAGATAGATAGAAAGAGAGAGAGAGAGAGAGAGAGAGAAAGATGTAAATTTTTAGTCATTTTAAAGGTGTATCATAAGCACAATGCCTCACATAAAAAATACTACAATGTCAGTCCCAAAGATCATCATCAGAAGCACATTCTAATTCAGCCACTTCAAAGTAGTTCATTGTACAATATAAAGGTGTATATGTAAAACTTTCCACTATAATGGTGGACTGGTGGTTATTGGTTGTTTGTACAACACCCACAAAACTGGCAATTTGCCAATTCTTTTTTTCTCTCCACACTGTTTCATGCCAACTCAGGTTGTCCTATAATAAGGGCCACTCTTTATGCTCCAGTCGTTTCACCCACAGGTCAGTAAAAGCGTATATATGACAAAAACAAACATGGCAGCCTGACGCCATACTGAGAGACACTACTTCTGTATGTGTAGCTCAATGAGTATTGTCTATATCAGTCTAAATTTATCATCATTTATTGTTCCTGGTAACCTTTATCTTCCTTCCCAATAGCACTGCAATCCCACACTTCCTTTTGCTGTGGCTTCCCTGTATTTTCACCAGCCTAGCTTTTCTTTTGCCAGATAGAGCTTTAAAGAAAGGCTTCTCACATGTCCTCTCACTCCAGAACACATCCTACAGCAGAACGAGCTGCAACACCAACTCCTCATTCAGTATGGTTACCATTTTGTCTCCTTTAAGGGGCTCTAAGTATTCCTGTCCCACATCTACCACTCTGTTCATAGCACTCCTATCTTCAGGCTCAGCTGCTCTGTTCCCTGTCCTGCCCTGTCCTTTACTCTGTACTGTCTGAACTGAAACCAAACTCCAGTTAGTCAATGAAAAAGCAGAAACAACAGGAAAGGTAGAAACTTACTTGTGCAGCAGCTATCACTCATTCACATGTCGTTCTTCACTCACTTCCGCCCAAGGACACAGACACAGACACAGACACAGAGAGAGAGATAGAGAAAGAGAGCGAGAATATGTATGGCTGATATATTTGAGAGAGAGAGAGAGAGAATATGTATGGCTGATGTATTTGAGTGACAGAGAGAGAGAGAGAGAGAGAACACAACACCACATTTAGAACTAGAATGTAGAACCACTGACCATTTGTGCTTGCACACAGGAATTTGACTTCGCATGCAGCACATCCGTACAATGAGAAACCCTCATACACATGCAAACTAGTGAACACACATGCATACTAGGGGGCTATAAAGAGCCCTATCCACAGCGCCCATAGAGCAATTAAGGGTTAGATGTCTTCCTCAAGATCACTTCAGTTGAGTTCTGTTGGTCCAACTTTCGAACCAGCAAGCTTCCAGGTGCAAGGCTGGTTCCCTAACTAACAGTCGACGACTGTCCCTGCAACTGATATTATTATAAATCTATATCTTTATTTTTTAAGATCATCCAAAATGAAGTCATATGGGCTTTTAATACTGTTTCAGGTAAGTAAGTAAGTGTATATTAGCCATCTTAGGCCCACTACGTGGTATGCGACATTCAATAATGTAGCACATAAGAGAAGAAGTCTTTAGCAACGTTCTTGAGATGCTTATTCTTGAGATGCTTGAGATGCTTATACGTTCTTTGATGTCGTATACAACATCATCAACCTGCGAGGGCTCAAGTCTGTTGAGTCTCTTAAAAGAAAATGCACTGGCTAAGTTGGGTTGAATGTTGCTTAATAAATTAAACAACCAGTCAGATTAAACAAGACTTCATATACACTAAAATGAGTCCTCTTCAGCAGCTAACACTGCACCAGCTAGCAGAGATATTGTTTAAGGACAATGAAAGGAAGAGTAAACACAACAATGGGTGAAGCTCTGGGGACGTAATGATTATCACCACCGCCACCACCCGCTCTCGGCAATAATCCACATTCAGCAGTAAACAAAGGAAGTGAAATTTAGAAGCAAAACAAGAGTTAACATTGGCATTGCCTTCCACTGCAGGAAATCCTCTTGGAGAGTAAAGGAATGAGGTTTGATGCTGAACTCACAGTGTATGTTCTAGACATGTAAATAAGCAGCTGTCAGTGCTAAATGAGCTCTCCATACCAAGAGAAATTCCATTGATGGATCATTGAGTGACTGGATTTGTACTTACACTGAAGTTGATTTTTCCTCATTAATTTACTGAAGTATCAGTGTTTTTATTTGAGTATGGGTTTAGGCTACTCTAGCCACCTTGGTCTTTGTCACAGTGTGTGCGTGTTTTCGCATGTCTATTTTTAGAAGCCTGAACATAAGAAAATACCACACCAGCATCTCTACTTTAAAACATGTCTATCGCCCCCTACTTCTTCATAGTTAAACATGCAAGCTAAACTAGAACAATAGCCAAACCACAACCACACACTCTCTGCTTTCAGACCCCTGAAACTCACTTGTGCTGAAGTGGATTATAGAAGAGGGGCCAGTAATAACTATGTGCTTTTTCTTGAGATGAAAAGCCAGATAATGTGAGCACTGTAATAACATACCCACAAAAAAAAAATAACAAGAGGAGTTTTTTTTTCCTGCTTGTGACCCAAGCTGGGCAGACACAAAGCCTCTCCCTCTCTCAAGATAGTCTCAATGTCAAAAGAAAAGTTGCACCCAGAAGGAGGGTGTTGGATTGCAGAGCTATTCCAAAGGAAGATAAAGGTTACCAGGAACAATAAATGATGATACATTTAGACTGATACGGGCAATATTTATTGAACTACACATACAGAAGTAGTGTCTCCCAGTATGGTGTCAGGTCGCCATATTTGCTAACGCAACATGGAGGTTCTTACGCAGTTCCTGCAGATTGTGTGGTAGGAGTGGAGGTGGAGTGACACCAGGCCCTCATGTGTGACGCATGACAACAAACTGCTCTTGGTGGTAACCACGGTGCCTCCACACACGGATTTGTTGGTCGTTTCCACCAAGACAAAAGCTTGTCACTGTAGATGACCCACTGCCATTCTGAGTCACTCCATGAGTCCATGACTAGTCATTACTAGTCCTGTTTAATAGTTTAATAACAGGCTTTTTTTGTGTGTGGGTCCACTCATCATGAAATTTCTACACAATGTAAACAGCAGCTGCCGTGTTCAAATGATGCATAAAAGTAAAAATTGACAATTGGAGATACATGGTTTTCATTGGACAGCGACGATATGTTTTTTAATATTTGTTTTTATGTGAAAAGTATAGACACAGTGTGTTGTACAAAATGAGTACAAAAACCATTTTATCTTAAATAATGCAGAGATTTTTGGGGGATGTTCAGCACATAACAAAATAGTGTCTCAATGTGGTTCAAAATCGTAGTCAAAGTGGCTTAAGGAGGTCTAGTTCTGGAGTGGTGCTGGTTTAGCTGGTCACCCATACCAGCATCATAACAAAACAAGTTCTCTAACAGTGATAACGTTCTCTAACAACTCCATTATATAATGTTATGAATACACTGTTACACCATGTTACACCAAATCAAATCAAAATCAAATCAAATCACTTTTATTGTCACGTCACATTTTCACAGGTGTGAAGGTGAGTGAAAAACTTAGGTGCGAAGTCCCTTACAGTACTTAGATACGAAAAATATACATTAGACAATAAATATATACAATACTAAGCACAAAATCTCTCTTATCCTAATATACATTATAAATTATATATGTTTATATAACAGTACTATAAAGTTATGAATAAAACCTATGATATATCCAGATGTAGACATTTCCATATAGCACTATGGTAAGGCTGAGGTAGATGAGAGATGCAGGGTATATACAGGGCATAGAATATTGATATATATATACATACACTACAGACATACAATAGGATGGAAGATAACAGTATGTCAGTCTATATGTGCAAGTATAAATATGCTAAATGTAAAGTGCAGAGTGATGATTGTCCATGGAGATCATCATTTAGATGATTTTGGTGAGATGTGCTGAACCAGGTCCATTTACCGATGCATCAGCACTACTGGCTGTTCAGTAGCCTGATGACTCGGGGGAAGAAACTATCTCGGAGGCGGCTGGTTCTGGACTTTATGCTTCGGAACCTCCTTCCACTTGGCAGCTGTGAGAACAGACGGTGGCTTGGGTGGGTGGAGTCCTTTAGAATCCTCCTGGTTTTCCTCAGGCAGCGGCTGGTGTATAAATCCAGGAGGTTTGGAAGCTGAACCCCAGTGATGTTCTGAGCTGCCTGCACCGCCCTCTGCAAAGCTTTCTGCTTGATAGCAGTGCAGTTCCCATACCAGGTGGTGATGGAGCCAGCTAAAATGCTCTCCACAGTACATGTGTAGAATGTTCTGAGGATGCGGGGGTTCATGCCAAACCTCCTTAGCCGTCTGAGGAAGAAGAGGCGCTGTTGTGCCTTTTTCACCACCCGTGTGGTGTGTTCAGTCCATGTGAGTTCCTCTGTGATGTGAACACCAAGGAACTTAAAGCTGTTGACCCTCTCTACAGCGGCCCCATTGATGGTGATGGGGGTGTGCACTCTCTCCTGCTTCCTGAAGTCCACTATCAGCTCCTTGGTCTTGTTGACATTGAGAGAAAGGTTATTCTCCCGGCACCAGTGTGTCAGAAAGTTGACCTCCTCTCTGTAGGCCTCCTCGTTGTTATTGGAGATCAGGTCCACAATTGTAGTGTCATCTGCAAATTTGATGATGACATTGGAGCTGTGTCTGGCTGTACAATCGTGGGTATACAAGGAGTACAAGAGAGGGCTGAGCAGTGCTAAGGGTCAGTGAGGAGGAGGTGATGCCAGCCAACTTTACCACCTGGCATCGGTCCGTCAGGAAGTTCAGGATCCAGCTACACAGAGAACTGTTCAGGCCCAGATCCCTCAGCTTGATGTCGAGTCTCGAGGGGACAATGGTTTTGAATGCTGAGCTATAGTCCACAAACAGCATTCTCACATATGTGTTCTTTTTGTCCAGATGGGAGAGGGCAGTGTGCAGTGTCAGGGCTATTGCATCATCAGTGGATCTGTTTTGTCGGTAGGCGAACTGCAGTGGGTCCAGGGTGGCAGGTAGTGAGGAGCAGATGAAGTCTCTAACCAGCTTCTCAAAGCACTTGCTTATGATGGAGGTCAGAGCAACTGGGCACCAGTCACTAAAGGTGGTAATCTTGGCTGTCTTTGGAACTGGCACAATGGTGGCCAGTTTGAAACATGCTGGCACAACTGACAGGGAGAGAGAGAGATTGAAGATGTCTGTAAACACTCCTGCTAGCTGATGTGCGCATACTTTAAGGACTCGTCCAGGTATGCCATCCGGTCCGGCTGCCTTGTGGATGTTGACACGCTTGAAAGCTTTGCACACGTGAGCCACGGAGACAGAGTGAGGGGCTGAGTCGACGGTAGCAGGGGCTCTTTCTGGGAGTACGGTGTGGTTTACCTCAAAACGAGCATAGAAAGTATTCAACTCGTCTGGAAGCACAGAACTGATGTTATCCACAGATCGAGTTTCCCTCCTGAAGTCTGTTGTTGTGTTTAACCCCTGCCACAGGCTTCTCGTGTTGGTGGTGTTGAACTGTGATTCCACCTTAGCCCTGTACTCACGTTTGGCTGCTTTTATGGTCTTCCGGAGAGCATAGCTGGCTTTCTTATACTCCTCCGTGTGTCCAGATTTAAAAGCAGCGGTCCGTGCGTTCAGAGCTGCACGAACTTCACAGTTCAGCCAGGGTTTCTGATTGGGGTAAACATGGACTGTTTTTGTGGGTACAACATCCTCTGTGCACTTTCTAATGAATCCAGTTACAGAGTCTGTGTACTCGTCAATGTTATTGTTTGACGCCTCCCGGAACATCTCCCAGTCCACGTGATCAAAACAGTCCTGCAGCATGGAGTCTGATTGGTCTGTCCAGCGGTGGACCTCCCTGATAGTGGGCGGTACCTGTTTCAGTTTCTGCCTATAGGTGGGCAGAAGCAGAATGGAGGAGTGATCTGATTTGCCAAACGGAGGTCGGGGGAGGGCCTTGTACGCATCGCGGAAAGGGGTGTAACAGTGATCCAGCGTCATCCTCTTGTGCTGCATGAGATGTGTTGGACGAACTTTGGCACAACTTTCCTAAAGTTTGCTTTGTTAAAGTCCCCGACAACAATAAAGGCGGCCTCCGGGCGCGGTCTCCTGCTTGTTAACAGCCTCGTACAGTTTCCTGAGCGCCCGGTCCGTATCAGCTTGCGGTGGAATGTACACTGCGGTGACAATGACCCCCGAAATCTCCCTCGGCAGCCACATCGGTCTGCACGAGATGATGAGATGTCCGGGGAGCAAAAAGACTCAATGAAGTGTACATTCCCCTGATCACACCAAGCATTGTTGATCATAAAACATACACCTCCGCCTTTACTCTTCCCGGAGAGGTCCTTTGTTCTGTCCGCGCGGTGCACGGAGAACCCGGCAGGCTCGATGGCTTCGTTCGGAATCTCCGGCGATAACCAGGTTTCTGTGAGACAGAGTATACAGCAGTCCCGTGTTTCTCGCTGGAACGAGATCCGTGCCCTGAGTTCGCGGATTTTGTTGTCCAGTGACTGTACATTTGAAAGAAGTATGGTGGGTAGTGGGGGGCGGTTAGCACGCCGTCTCAGTCTGACCAGGACGCCGGCTCTCCTTCCCCTCTTCCGGCGTCTGCGGCGTTTCCTTGGCCAGCTGGCCCAAATGAATGGGACCTCGTCGGTGTTCCCAAACAGCAGTCACCAGCAGAGGCTGCACAGGTCATACCACACAAGCAATCCTGTTATTAAACTATTAAACAGGAGTAGTAATGTTATATAATCATGTATGTTCAGATCTGAGTTTGCTCTTTGTTCCTACAGTATATTGTGTGAGCTGTAGTCTTTTACATGTAGTAAATATATAAGAGAAGGAGGGGCAAAGCTTTGGTTACAAGAAGGTAACAAAAAAACATGCATCTTGTTATTTTTGGCCTGAGGCTATTTTATTACAGTGTTCTTAATTGTCCATCTAATACTCATTACCATAAAAGAAGAGCACCCTGCATCATTAAGTACCTTTTCATCTTTTCAAGAAAAAGGATGTTGTGTTTGCCTTTAGCCCCTCTTTCATCATTTACTTATATGCGAGTGAGCAGCAGGGGTCTGAGAGCAGAGAGTTTGTGGTTGTGGTTTGACTTTCGTTCTAATTCAGCTTTTGCACGTTTGCTGTGAAGAAGGAGGAGGGGGAGGGGTGTTATAGTGAAGATGTTGGTGGACATTGTTTCAAGGTCAGACTAAAAAAAGGAAAGAAATGCGAACAAACACACACACACACACACACACACACACACACACAAATGCACATGTCAGTGCATACTGACTTTTACCGGCAACAAACACAGAGGTGGCTTGAGTAGCCTAAACCCATACTCTAATGCAACCCCATACTAAACCCATACCCATACTAAACCCATACTCTAATGCAACCCCAATTCCGACAATAAGCTGGACTGGTCAGCTAACACTATTGTACTCTACAAAAAAGGTCAAAGCAGATTCTACCTACTCAGGAGACTGTGGTCATTTGGAGTGCGGGGGGCACTACTGAGGACGTTCTTCGACACAGTGGTGGCATCAGCCATCTTCTATGGAGTGTTATGCTGGGGCAGCAGCATCTCTACAGCAGACAGGAAGAGACTAGACAAACTCATTAAGAGGGCTGTGTAAGATGTAAATATGTACAAATAAAAACAAAATGCAATGATTATCAGATCTCATAGACCCATATTTTATTCACAATAGAACATAGAATACCTCAGAAAGTGAGACATTTTACCATTTTATGAACATTATTACTCATTTAGAACTAGATGGCAGCAATGTATCTCAAAAAAGTTGGGAAGCAAACCAGACAAACTCATTAAGAGGGTTGGCTCTGTCCTAGGAAGCCCCCTAGAGCCACTGCAGGTGGTGACTTTATTATGTATTGTTTACATTGTGCAGTCTATTTGTCTGTTTTTTGTACCTTTTGTACCTTGCTATCCCTTCGCTGCTGTAACTCTGTGAATTTCCCCACTGTGGGACGAATAAAGGATTATCTTATCATGTGAAAAATTACTAAATACCAAATGAACACCTTTGTTTTTTAAACATATTTATATCCGGTCTTCATATGAACAACACTGAGAGACTGAGGCTTTAAAATTAATTTTAAAATGTATTAAAATCAGGTACACCATCACCAGCAGCTAATGATTAGAACATGGTTAGGAGGATTCTGGAAGAGCAGGTCTATTTAAACCTCAGATCTAGTAGTAGTAGTAGTAGTAGTATGTTTGTAAGGTGGTTCTCTGTACACTACAAGTGATATTTCAATATGTCTATATATATATATATATATAT
>CM067482.1:4060942-4077085 GCA_034552555.1 Semaprochilodus insignis | reverse complement strand
GGAGAGACAGTAACTCTCAGATGTGACATACAAGGACACACAGACACTGAGTGGAGCTACAGCTGGTATAAAGATGGTGACAGTAACCGTCCAGTTCATTCCTCTGATAATAAAACAGACTATTCATTCAGTGTTGTAGAGTCTGACAGTGGGACATACACCTGTAGAGGACAGAGGAAGAGAGACTCTCAGAGATCAGAGATCAGTAACACTGTTACACTGACTGTATCAGGTGAATGTGTTCTTCTCTTATTCACTTAGACATCCATTAATATCAGCATCACGTCATAACATTCAGTCTAGATGTTTAAAGCATTACAGTGTATTTTATATATTTTAAAATGCCAGAAGCAGCATCATATGCCTCAACGCATTAATGTCACACACACAGGTTTAAAATAATGACTCATCACATAGGTCTTCTATGCTAAATTGACCTTAGAGAGATGAAGATACTGTGACAACAGTAGAAATTTTACTTTGGAACCTCGGAAAACACATCCTCACCAAATTTTGATGCACTTTCAAAGCAAAGTGTTCTCCTGCACAGTAGCAGCAACACCTCTTTGCTATGGTTAAATGTCCTCTGCACCTCTTCACACCAAAAGTCACCATTAGAATAAACCCAGAGAATAAACCCATTACTACAGTATAACAATACCCAGAATGTCTTTGTTGAACGTCTTTCCATGTTAGAAATTAACAGTGACTTAGGCTACAGTTTTATGTGTAATAAGCTAATAAGAGTTATAGATTTAAAATAACATCTGAATGTTAATTTCTGTGTTTAAGGTGTGTCTCCTCCAGTCTCTCTGATGGTCAGTCCCAACAGAACTCAACACTTTACTACTGACTCTCTCTCACTGAGCTGTGAGGGACACAGTAACTCTACTGGATGGAGAGTGAGTCGATACACACACAGTGAGAATGTGTCAGATTGTTCATCAGGCTGGGGATCAGTTACAGGATCTACATGCAGCATCCGCTCCCTCTACACATCCCACACTGGAGTGTACTGGTGTGAGTCTGAATCTGGAGAGAGCAGTAATCCTGTCAACATCACAGTGCACAGTGAGTCTACATGTAGTGTTTTTACTTGTTCAGGGAAACATGGAGTGTAGAGTCCTGCTGAGTTTAAAAACAAATGCTTAAGAGGTTTCACTGGTTTATACTTGTAGGAAACTTCTTGATCATTATAGGATTGTTTGAGAACAGCAACTGTACTGCACTGTTGTGTGCTTTTTCACAAAGATTCCAAGAAACAGGCAGTTACTCTAGGAGAGTAGAAGGTCCTTAACCTCTCAGCAGGGCCGGTATCTGCTCCTTTGTGCTAGGAGGAACAGGATGAGCACTGCCAGAGCCCTACAAAATGAACTCCAGCAGGGCCCTGCTGTGAATGTGTCTGACCAAACAATCAGAAACAGGCTTCATGAGGGTGGCCTGAGGGCCCAACGTCCTGTAGTGGGCCCTGTGCTCACTGCCCAGCACCGTAGAGCTCGACTGGCATTTGCCATAGAACACTGGAATTGGCAGATCTGCCACTGGCGCCCTGTGCTTTACACAGATGAGAGCAGGTTTCACCTGAGCACATGTGACAGATGTGACAGGGTCTGGAGATGCTGTGGAGAACGTTATGCCGCATGCAACATCATTCAGCATGACCGGTTTGGTGGTGGGTCAGTGATGGTCTGAGGAGGCATATCCCTGGAAGAACGCACAGACCTCTACAGGCTAGACTGCTGTTAGGTATCGGAATGAAATCCCTGGACCCATAGTCAGACCCTACGCTGGCGCAGTGGGTCCTAGGTTCCAGCTGGTGCACGACAATGCCCAGCCGCATATGGCGAGAGTGTGGAAGCAGTTCTTGGAGGATGAAGGAATTGATACCATTGACTGGCCCCACCATCCGTCGTCTCATTAGGAGCACGCCCCGACGTTGTCAGGCATGCATACAAGCATGTGGAGGCCATACAAACTACTGAGGACCATTCTGAGTTGAGTAAATGGACGAGCCTGCTGCATCATTTTTTTCACTTTGATTTTCAGGGTGTCTTTGAATTCAGCCCTCTGTAGTGTGATCATTTTCATTTCCATCAAACGATGTGGCATCCTTTCGTTCCTAACACATTACCCAGCCCATATGAGAAAAGATATTCTGCATGATTTTTTTCCCATTGAGATCTGAGGTGTTTTCAAAGTGTTCCTTTCATTTTTTGAGCAGTGTACTTCACTGTCTATAGGTTCAGTTGCTGAACCTGCTGGTGGTCTGGTTGGAGTGGTTGTGGGAGTAACTTTGACTCTGCTGTTCATCATTGTCCTGATTCTGCTGTGGTGCTACAAAACCAACAAAGGTCTGAGAGCTCATTCATATAATTTATGTGCAATAAAAACATTAGCAACATCCAGAGCATAAAACTAGTTCACACTTGTTCATTTATTACTGTGTAGACCCGATGATGAATCTCTCTACAGGAAACCAGCAGAACATCAACCAGACATCAGATTCAGGAGGTGAGGACTTTTAGTCTGGATACATACCAGTGCAGGTGTCATCTCAGTGCTCCTTCCATCCCAAGTCACTGACACTGTTTGGCAGATGAAGGGCTTTTATTTTATGGTCAGCTAGCCAGCAAAATGGACAGCTAGTCAGCATAGGCAATCTAATTTAGTTACACTTTTGCTTAATCAGTTCTAACAGTAATAAATAATAAATACATGCCCTTATGTTCCATATTACACATGTATTTCGCTGCCACAAGATTCTGTTTGGCATTCTTCCCATAACAAGAAGCACAGAAAAATAAGTAGATTACTGCCACCTAGTGGTGAACAAAATATCACAATGGCAGGAAAGCATGGCTGGGCTTGAGCACATTAATCCAGTGCTCTGTAGCATACAGATAACTTAACAATAATAAATTATATAATAAAGTGACCAACTGAATGATTAAAGCGTTTAATACGTTCAGCAACCACATACAATCAGCACAATAGAGCATATCGCCAGCTAGCCAGGCTAAACAAAACAGACTCATCTCACACCATTTAATGTTTTTATTTTAGACATATTAACTTTAATTAAACTATTTACACACTGGAGACATTTAATCTGCTCGGTTACCTTCTTAAAATAACAATACCCTTTAAAGCCATATTATGGGGACCCTATTATGCAGCACTAGTCTTTACTAATAACCCAACTAAAATGTCTTTCATTAAATATGATGTTATATTATTGTTATATTATTATTGTTGTTGTATTAATGTTATTGTTTCTTATTTTGAAGTAAACACAAACATTTATGTCACAACTGAAGGAGCGGCCACTGACAAAGGTAACTTTATATCATTTCAGTTATTGTTTAACTCTGCATACTGTACATATGGGACCAGTGACTTTATATTCAGATCCATGCACAGACAGGTTAAGGAGACAGAGGCTCAAGCTGAAAAAAGGAGTTAATCTTAAAGCTAGTATTAATACAAGCTAAGTCTAATTATGTTTCAGAGAAAAGATAACTTTGTGTTATGTATTTCCCAAGGCAGTTAAAATTACTAAACAAGCTAACTGAAGCACATTCTCCAGCAAACAAGTATGGGCACAGGAATCACCAACAAGAAGAGTAGTGAGGGATAGAAGACACCAACCCCAACAGCACACCACTCCCTCCTACTCCATCCCTAATGAGGCTTAGATATCTGACTGTGCTGCTCTCAATTAATTGATGACATTTATTAGGAGAAATACTATTCACTTCAACACAATCAACATGATTTGCATGGTGAAGGATGTACAATAATATCACCATGTTAGACAATTTAACCACAACCAATTTAATCACAAACAGCAACTGAAGATTTGGCTGACCTCTGCCTGCAGCCACCTAATTTAAAAATTTTCACCCTAAGATTTTATAATACAAATATAATACAGTAATCTTTCTTAAAATGATTTATCTTTAACTTTATGCCTGAAATTAGTTAATCCTCTACTCACTTAACTACTCACAGAAACAGAAACTTCTACCTGGGGTCCCCAAACTTTTGCATGCCACTGCAACTCTGAACATACCTGCCGACACTCAGTTATACTGTAAAAGTACTTCCAGTGACTAACAAACGCTATCTGTATCAGGTGATGCTGAAGACGAGCTCAGCAGCGTAATTTACTCAGAGGTTGTGATAAAGAACGAAAGATCCAAGGATAAAGGTATATTCTGATAGATGCAATACTTTAATATTTCATATTTAATGTGGTATCAGATCCAGTCAGCTTATCTGTCCGCAGTACATTCAGTCAGAGTGCATTTGAGACTCTAAACATGGCGTTATTTGTTTGTACCATATCAGGGCAAGATATTACAAAGCAGAATTTACAGACTGAAGCCATTTACTCAAATCTACAGTCGGACAAAGCTACAGGTACTCTGGCTATATCCCTCCATATCTACAATACATACATAATGTGAATATTCTAACACTGTACTAACAGACAGGTTTTCACATGCTGAATGGAAGCTGTCATAACTGTCATTGTGTATTAAGAGTGCACTGTGGGATGTTTAGGATGTTTAGGAAAGTTAGAAGTCCTAATGAGATACTTGTAACTGGATTTGCTTTTGTTGTCCTCTTTTGTTTGTGCTTTTGTTTTCTGCAGATGTTGGCGCTGGATCCATGGATATGATGTATGTTGAAGAAATCAAAGAAAAAACACAGTAGAGCTTTTGTACAATTTATCAGTCCTCTTACGTAACAGCTTCTTTTACACTCCTGTAAGTTATAGGTGTTAATATATCATATTAATAATAATTATATGTGAGGAACAAATCTATTGTTTTGGGTGAGATGTTGGTGAAATCCCATCCCATTATTTCCATAAACAATCCGAAAGGTCTGCTAGTCAGACTATGCTACACGTTTCCATTATGCATCAGTTCATAAGGCCATTCCCAGATGCTTGTTGTTACATGATGTGATGATGTGATGATGTGATGTACCTTTTGTCAAGGTACATTTGAAAAATTCCTGCTTTCTGTTTTTATCTGTCTCAACTTTTTTTTGGAATTGTATCTGTAGAATTTGGGTAAGATGCTGTTCAATTTCAAAGCAGTCATTTTACACATTATAATTGTCAGGACAAAAAGACTCTGGCGCGGCGCTTGCAGAGCTAAAAGCAAGGGCAGTTTATTATACAATGAAGGCGATCAGTCCAAGCAACAACACAAAAACCAGCAGAAAGGGTAGGGCTTAGAACGAGGTAAGGGACAGGCACAGGTCAAAACCAGGAAGAGCAGACAGCGGAGGCTACCAAGTTGGAAGGGCTAGGCGAGAGAGAAAGTCAGACGGAAAAGCAGAGGTCGAAAATCAAAGAGGCAGATCACAGAAAGAGCAAAAGGGGAAGTCAAGAGACAAAAGGAAGTCGAAAGCAGGAAGTCAATAAACCAGATAGACCACTCAGAATTGCTTAACGAATTAAGCAAAGCTTCGCAATGAACGCATGAAAACACGTGGTATATATATGAATGGTAATTAACTGCAGCTGGACTAGAACTCAGGTGACCGAGAACGAATGGGAACGCTCGGGAGCACGTAGGGCGCGACGTCATCGAGCCTAGCCCTCTGGGAAATGTAGTCCGGGAGGGCGAGAGGACCAGGGAAACCCTGAAGCGTGACAATAATGTTTTAACATCCTTAATTCATTTATTACCTAGAAACTGTTTTGTCTTTCAGTGTAATTAAGCTTTCCTTTTACACAGAATAATGAACTACTACAATCTACTATCTCACACTTACCTGGTTAATACCTAGAATTTAAGGGATGATAATAGAAGACAGGAAGTTATTCCTGTATTTAGTCTTGCCTTCAAATTATAATCAGATTAGTGATTCAAGAAAACGAGTGTAAATGCTGGCACTCTGTACTTAGAGCTGAAGGAGAACACATACCAAGTAATTATAGTATAGCATGACAGTCTCTCAAACTGACAAACAATCCTCATATGCTTGAATGTAAAGCACTTTCTAAATGGTGATGCTCTTTTAAAGGTCTCGGAGGAGAGAGCGCAGAAGCAGAACATTGCTGAAGATGTGAGAGAAAGCAGCAGATGAGCTGATCATGCACGCACATATGCAATATTACAAAAGAATTAGCTTTTACTGTTTTAACCTTCTGCTTGTTTTTTAGTTTGTACTGATGCATGAAACGAGAAAAAAATATAATAAAAAATGAAAGCACTTTACATTGTGTGTTGAGTAGCTAACATGAATAATGTATTAGTTAACATGAAGTAGCACATTAAGAATGGTTAACTACTGTTAAGTAAAAACATAGTAACTACATGTTTCCATGTTAACATGATTTTACCACTGTTAATGTACTCACAACGTAAGGTAAAGTGTTAACTAATAAACAAATAAATAAACAAATAAATAAATAAACCAGAAGAATAGAAAAATGCAGCAGCTGGATACGGAGGCTTTTGGTTGTTTCATATCAAGACACTGAAGTGGGCTCCCTAGGGGTGCAGTCATTTAAGCTTTGGCTCTGTTGTCAGGAGATTGTATGTTCAGTCCATGGCATTGCTGCAGCTGAGATGTCCCTCCCTCTCCATCACTCAGGCAATGCTGACGTAACTGCATCAGTAGGTAGCGTTGTTCTATGAGCACTGTGAGCTGCCCAACGATGGCACATGCTACATCTCACTCCCCCAGCTCGGCAGCATTGTGCAGTAAAGGAGCATCAGGGTATAAACTTCCACATGAGCCAGTAAATCACCTTTAAACACACAAAGCCCTTTTTTACACATGTGCAGAGCTGGCCGACTTAATGCATTCAGCAACTTACATCAGTGTTCTGTATCTAGCTGTTGCACTCAACACTCTGCATTAGATTAAACCCAGACAAATGAAAGTAGATGCATAGCTCTAAGTATAATTTATACAATGAAAGCCAGTCAGTCTAAAGATAAAGCTATGGGTATATTACTGACAGTATCTTCACCCATGTGAGGGGAGCCACATCCAGACACTATTTTGTTATTATGTTGTTGTATTTATAATATTTTTTTATTTAATGCAAGAACATTATGCAAAGAAACATCGATTGTGTCAATGCTGTACAACATACTGTATGTATATTTTTCGCATGAGAACAAATATTTTGAAATACATATACACAAAAAAGTGAAAGTAACATTTTTCACTTTGGACAAGATCTATACAAGTAACACTGTACAAACAAATCATGATCAGTTCATTTGAAAGAACTTGAAAGAATCTGAGAAAGAATTTGAAAGAAGACAGACGGGTGTCAATCTACATTCAGTTTGTCTTTTATATTCTCACTCTTCTGTCACTGAATACTGACATTAAGCTTCATCAGTCTGAGCTGAAAGAAAGAAAAAGCAGATTAATAGTGTCACGCTGCCCTCTGCTGGTGTGCAATTATTATTACTACGCTTTGTAATTTCAGTTGATCGTTTTCAACTTCGTTTTTAATAAATGTGGTGAGATATTTTTCAAACACACATTTTCAGGTACATAACACTGACATGACCATGCCATAGAATGCTGTCATGACATCAAACATTGTGACATCTGCCATGACAGCTACTGGTAATGGTAACATGACACTGTTATATTGCTGAACAAAATGATTATGTTAATGTTCTGAGGTAGGACACATGGAAAGTGTTACTAAACTGAACTGACCAGCTGGATGATTACCAGACATTTGTGTGGTTCATGCCGCCATCAGCTGCATACAGCACATACATCATGTGTGTGCATTCAATGAACAAAATCAGTAACTTGCTGTAAATCACAGTTATGTCATTATAACCTCTGACTTTAAATTAAAAATTTAAAATGACTAATTCTAAGTAATTATGATTACAGCTTTCTATAATAACAGTCTTAGTGTGGTTATGATGTGTAATCTACAGTCATCCTGAAAGAGTCTTACCTCGAGCTCTGTAGCATTTGACCCCCAGAACGATGGACACCAGCAGATATGGAGACGCTGCCATTAAACTACTGAGCAGACTGAACACTGAGAATGAAGATCCTGAGTGAGAAAAACATACACATACAATCACATTAAAGCATTTGGTACACTGAGATATTTTTAATTCATGAGTTTATACATGAATCTATTCTATTATTCAATTTCACACTAAGTACTAAATGTGCAGTTTGTTTCATGTTCCTTTATTGCAAATTTAAAAGAATATAAACTTATCATCAAAAACATAGTTGCACCCAGAAGGAATCAAGTGACGTGATGCCCTCCATGAGTCATCCTGTTTTTGCCAGCACCATTAGCAGATGGCTTCTTGATGCAGGACTGCATGCATGCAGACCTTTAAGACAACTGCCATTAACACTACATCAGTGTTAGTAAAGACTGTAATGGTGTCGTGCCAGACTGTCATGGAGTGACTCAGAATGGCAGCAGGTCATCTTCAGTGACTGCTCAAGTCCTGCTTTTGTCTCAGTGGAATTGACCAAAGAAAATACACCTTACAAATTTTCATTTTTATGACCATCTTAAATAGCTACACTCTTCCCATCTGATAAAAAATCTACAGGTGTTACTGTCAAGCCTTCTGCCGTGAGAAGACAACTCAGGGTCATGGGTCTGAAAGGATGCGTGGCTGTCAAGAGGCTGTTACGGGGTGTTTTTTAGGGAATGATGAGTCTACACTTATATTTGAGACTGCTTGAATAGAAAGAAGCAAAAAGCAGCCAACTTCCAAGACTGAATTTCGGAGGTGCTGAAAAATATCCCTGTGGATTTCTTTGAAGCACTGAAAAGAAATCTCCCTAAAGGAACGAAAGCCTTGGAATAATTGGAAGGAGTTGTAAGGGAGGATGTTTTAGTTCAGTGCTGTGGATTCGGGTGCAGGTTTTTCTGCTGTTGGAAATTAAGTCCTAATTGTAGTGGAGCTCTGGTGGTCAAAACCACTTGGTGGTCAAAACCATCAGAGTTTGTAGCACATTTAAAATAACACACACCACAGACTCAGGACGATTACTTGGAAAAACACACATGGATCATTCTACAGAACTGGCCATAAGTCTGATTTAGATTTTAGACTAAAAATCTTTAACATTAAGTAACTGCACCTTAAGTGTGTTCTTATTATAAATAAGTTATTCAATATAAAATAAGTAGTTGTTGAACTAATTTTGGGTTATTGAATATTGCATTTTATTACTAACCAAATAATAATAATAATGCTTCTAAAAGTTATCCAAACTATATTTGATGCGGTATAGACCCACCTCTGCGATAATGCCAATTTTTGCTAGTGTCCCAGGATTGTAATAAATTGCCAGTGGTAAGCTAATGGTGACTTTTTTGGCAGTTCTAGAACAGCCCCCTTAGCACTAGAGAACTCTGTGACCATTATAATAAATAAACACCCAGGGGCATTTCCCATACAACTACGGAGGTTAGCACTGAACTAACGTCGTATGATGCATCGTTAAACTAATTAACATCTGTAGTACAACCATTTCCTGAAACCGTCTACTTTGTTGGTACCACAGTAGTTTAAACCATGTTGGTTTGAACCACCATAGTTCAAACCACCATGGTTCCAAATGTGTTTGATCCGACTTTCACAACAAAAAACATGCAAAAGCTTACAAACCTTGTAATATAAGGCCAAAATATGAGAATCGGTATACATAATTAATGTATTATTTAGGCTTCTCATATTTATTCATATTGTAAACAAATAACTTTCCACCACCACTACCAGTCATAGTAACAGAAATAATATAACAACAAAATAATTAAAAATATATATAATAATATCATCAATGAAAATAATAACAAATGCAATGTTGATATTCATTATAAATATAATATTAATAGACAACACTTATAAAAACATTTACCCAAAAACAAAATCGAAGAACTATTAGCAATATAAAATAAAAAAGCCCCGTCATTAGTATACCAGAGTGGTACGGTTGGAAACATGTGAATATGCCGTGACACAGTGGTGAAGATCGAGCATCTCAGACAGAGGTGGGTTTGAAACCCCGCTGACTTTCTTTTTGTTTTTTTTTTCATAATGGTAACAAAAGAACTGATTTATTAAAGCACTGTAAAGTTTTTCCATGTTGTCTTTTATGATATATGTTTGTAATAAAGACTAACTTGATGACATTTTATACATAGGCCTGGACTAACGTTACACAGCTAACCCACACATGAGTTATAGCAATTTGATAAATCCAACTGTCCTCATAAACACAGATATATATTAGGAGATACATTAAGAATTACATGTTCACAGCATTTGATGTTCTAAATCTTCGTACCAGAAGATGTAAATGATTTTAGCTTAGTGACAGGTCTGCGTCTACTGCGTCCTGCGTCATCGATGACGTCATCACCAGGAACTAAGCTTCTAACCACAGGTCTACAGCTATAGTTCCAACTACACAACTTAACCACAGTGTTTGTGAACATTCGGTGGAACTACGGTTTTGGGAAACACCTGTGTTGCTTAACGATGGTTCGGACTATGTAAGTTACCAACATAGTTACCTCCATAGTTCCAACCATGGTTTTGGGAAACACTTGCATCGCAGCTGTATCGTGTGTAACGTAGCTAGCAACTATGGTTTTGGAAAACGCACCCCTTAGCTGTAATGATGTTAATGGATATCAAGGTGAATAACAGATAAACAGACTCACCTGATACAGTCAGTGTAACAGTGTTACTGATCTCTGATCTCTGAGAGTCTCTCCTCCTCTCTCCTCTACAGGTGTATGTACCGCTGTCAGACTTTACAACACTGAATGAATAGTCTGTTTTATCATCAGAGGAATGAACTGGACGGTTACTGTCACCATCTTTATACCAGCTGTAGATCCACTCAGTGTCTGTGTGTCCTTGTATGTTACATCTGAAAGTTATTGTCTCTCCACTAAACATCTGCCCAGTAGGAACCAGGATCAGTGAAGCTTTTGGTCTCTCTGTACAATTACAGCACAAAACTGTTACTGTAAACCAGACCAACACATACACAGCTGTGGAAATAAAGTGAATTTACAGGATTACGAAACCAACCATGTACCTATCACATTAAGAGTTACTTCATCAGTACACTGAAGGACTTCTCGGCCAGTTTTATGAAAACAACAACATTTATATTTTGCACTCTGATGGACATTTATGCCTCTTATGATCTGATAGTTTTCATCAGAGTAGCTCATTTGAGTGTTATCTCTGTACCAGTCATATGTCCAGTCAGTTACACTCCATCCTGGAATGGAACATGTGAGTATGACGTTTTCTCCAGTGAATATTTGTGGCCAATCAGGCTGCACAGTCAGAACTGGTTTAAAGCCCACTGTAAAACACACACACACACACACACACACACACACACACACACACACACACANGCTTGCAGTTTACACCTTTAAAAACCGCAAACAGGTTCCCGCCCTGCGTTTGGGTCCAAATCCTAACCGCACCGTGACATAAGGTTACTTAATTGCAGAATAGATGTGTTGGAAGTGACAATTCCTGGTGTTGTACGCTCTTTCAGACTGGCACATATACTTAAAAACAATGGGCTCTAACAACTCATCACATCACCATCTCACTTCTTGCTTTGAAATGCAAGGGTGTGGCTTAGTCTGTAGTCTGAATGTCTTTGTGTTTCAGTAGTGACATGAAAAAAGTCTCCAAATCTTTCAGCTTCACTTCACAAAATTGTTTAAATTTAGAGGTTCAGGTTTGAGACAGTCACCTGATATCTTCATATATATATATATATATAATGGAAGCAGAGGAAGCACACATATATATATGTATGTGTGCTCCCTCTGCTTCCATCCTATGGTAAAACTCAAAGATGTAAAACTGTACAGGTTGATGGTGGATAAGTGGTTGTTACTTTTATCATAAGATAATGTGGTAGGCAACAAAGCATCCAATATATAGTATTATAATAATATTTTACATGTAAAATATAATGTATTTTGAATGATGAATTCACTGTTAAATGAACGTACAGTGAATTACAAATGAATTCGTTTTTTTGACTCACACTCATCTACAAGTCTGGTAACAATTCCTATGAATCCTGTATTCACAGTGCTTTATAACTGCATTTATAATGTGTTGTATAGCATGCATAATAGCTTCAAATGGCTGGTAAAAGCCTAAATAATTGCTTATAAGCAGTTATAATTACATGCATAACACTTTGTACAGCAAAAGACTATAACTTTATTATAATGCGTTATAGAACCAGACTTCATAAAGTCATGCACTCTTGCTTCATGAAATGCTATGCATGTAATTATAATTACTTAAGAGCAATTCTACATGCATATGTCTGGTGTTATATAATATGCATACCATATAAATGCATTTTTAAAGCATTGTGTCCAGGTCTCTGCACTAGTGGTCCTGACTACAACTACATTTGGCAGCCAAGAAACAGACACTTGTGAAGTATGTTGCATAAGATTTAGGAATGCCTATAAGCTGCAGAATGCATTACTTTAAAGACAACAATGAAAAGGAGGACATTAGGAAAGGCGTATCTCAACACCTGCTAAGCAGTCAGATTTGGAGCAGAAGATATTACTGAAATGTGGCTTCAGAGAGTGAATAACAGTCTAAACACATGGACCTTCTGTTTTAACAAGCATGTTAACTGACACCCAGACTCAGATTACCTAAGAGTATCTTCATAAAGCAACACTTAATACATAGATAACATTTACTCACAGAGTATTACAGAGAGTGTACTGAACTCCATACTGTCCCCGTACTGACTGAATGAACAATGCTATGTGTTCAACAATCATCACTTCCTGAGAGAGAGAGCGAGAGAGAGAGAGAGAGAGAGAGAGAGAGAGCATTGAGAGTATTTGTCATTTCCTTTATCCACCCTCTTGCTTCCTTCCTGCTACTTTGTGCATGCACATGTCCAGAGACATAATTATCAAACAACATGAGACATGAATACATTGATGTGAGTTATTGTGTTTAATTAGTCCGCCTGTATGGCTAATACAGTAAACAGAGCGATAAAAAAAAATCACACACAGTTCATAAAAATGATCACAGTAAAAACATAATTCAAAACAGAAAGTACATACAAATATTTAGCAAAAATATTTTACTTACAACAATGATTCAAGTGCTAAGGTTCAAGTGCTATGTTAATAAGGTGTTATAAGGTCTGGAAAAAATTCACAGATTCACTTTCACATTTCCAGAGCTACAATATCTTCAGTTATATGTTAACTGAAGCTGGTCTCCCCATCACACAATGCTACCAAGTGGGGAGGCTGAGGGCCAGCCACTGCATATTCATGGAAAGGCAGGATAATGCATAGAAATGTTAGCATCAACTTGCTATTCAGCCAAATGGTACAGTGCTAACAAGGTACAAGACACCACAGCTAAATGAACAGAAGTGACTGAAGTGCTTTTGGGAACTGCTTTGTTTTGATTGGGTGTCAGAATTGAATCTATAAATTTAACTGGGCTACTAATTGGTTTATGATCTGATACAAAAGTATGAGCTGAAGAAAAAGTAGTGAATAAAAAATTAACAAAAGTAAACGTGTGATGATTTATAGCTACTTTAAAATGTACCCTAACAGGTAAAATGTGTTGAAGCACAGAAACAAGAGTAAATATAATTTGATACATTTCCACCACTAAATATAGATGATGCAAATCAGACCACTCAACTTATTAAATGCCAATTCAAAACAGCTATTAAGACACATCATTCATTTTTAGCATCAGGAAAAAAGCAGAAGAAATACAGTATTGTACAAACGTTTTAAGCACCTGAGAAAATGGCCCTGATCTAGCCTGTAGTATTTACTTATTTACACATAACCTCCAATGACAAAAATATGTAACAAAAAATATTTAACAGTATTATACAGTAAATACAAATTCTAAATACATTCCTGAGAGTAGACTTGTTTCTGAGTCACTCACTGAAAAATCAGTGCACTGTTCTGCTCCTTGATCAATCCAAACTGTATAAGGTAAGGCTTCAGTATTGAGGTCACAGCATGGTCATTACGCGGTAGCTTCCTCATAAAGTCCTTAATGGCCTGGACGGATGGTGAGAACCCCCAGGTTTCTACTATTAGATCCACAAGTTCATGTCTCTCCTTCTTCTTCTCCACTTTACCTCTGGGTATGGGTGCAAGGTCTGTATAATTCCTCATATAAGACTTCATTTTCCCCAACTCGTCCTCATGTAGCTCGTCAAACAAGTCACACAAAGACGACCTCCAGTTTTTCTCTGATAGTAAGGAATTTCCTAGGAATCAATCAAAGGTCAGCATTAGGATTACTGAACAAGGTTCAAGTGTGCTTCTTCTACTGTTTTCAACAGTATTAGCTAATATAAGCTGATCAGACAAAATGCAATCACTCCACAGCCAATCATTAACATCTGCTTTGCAACCCATTTACCACACATGGAACGAGACATTCACTACACTGTACCACATCTTCTCAATCTATGAATCCTGTCACTCACACCCCACAGTCATTTATGGCCCCATCATCCTGCTGCAGCACCATCTGCAGGAGCCTGAAGTTACTACCACCTTAAGCACACAAGGTGACTATTTTTTTGGTCCAGTAAGCTTATTTCCATTCTCATTTTCCTTATAGTGCTCCTGTAATGTTTACAGCAGCATTCACAAACACATTAGCACTTGTATTGTATATTCCATTAGAGCTCGGGGCAGGGAAAAGCATTTAAGGCCATAAAATCTTTATGAAGATGCTTTAAACATGAGCTAACTTTTAACATTTATCTGTTTGTTTGTTTGTTTGTTTACCTATTTATGCATGGTCTATAGGGGTACCACTGGTTTACATCATACAAGGTGAAAACCAATGAACAGCTGAGATTGCATGTTTGCCTTTTCTCCCTGTGGTGAGCACTGACCATGACTATTCACTGCCCTAGTTGCTGCTTACCTTTTCCATTGCTTCCATCCTCGATTTTGATTTTATCTGCACACTTATCTAAAGAGACACAGAGTAGGACATTATGAAATACACTTTAGTCATGTACTATGTACTTCATAAAGTAACCAGTAACATTGACAGAAAATATACCCAAGATGTTATACATTCAATTTCTACCACATACGTGTTTAATATCATTGGTTAATTTACGGTTTTACTTGTAGATTTTAAGGTAGAATGTTTAAGGTTTAGGGATTTTTACAGTATATGAAGAGATATTATTAGAATGGCTGGAGAACCCATCATTGGCTTTCACTTACACAGTCAGCAATCTACATTTGTTGTTTCTGAACAAATCTATAGAAATGATCCAGAATGGTCGGTACCTTGCAATAATTAATTTCAAGTTTCAGGTTTATTTGTCATTTGCACAACATGTCAGGACATTTATGCATTGAAATGCTTGTGGTAAGGCTCAGAGTATCATGATACTCTACAGCAGGGCAACATTAATATACATACTAACTAAACATATTAAATAAAGAGATATAAAGAGATATATTAAATAAATACAAGATACACTAAATATACACAAAACACAAAATATACAAAGACAGGAGGGTCTGTAGAAATTCTCTGATGTATACATTATTAGACAAGGACAGTCTGAGAGAGAGCAGAGACATATCTTTAAATATATATATAATGTCTGTTGTTTAAACTGACTCAGTGATATTGTCCGTAACGGTAGTATAATAATAATAATAATAATAAAGTGTCAGAGTGCAGTGGTCTTGGTGAAAGGCTCACAGCTTGTTCAGGAACCTGATGGCCTGTGGGTAAAAACTGTTAGCTGGTTTGTTCTGGCCTGGATGCTGCGGGACCTCCTGCCTGATGGCAGTAAGGTGAACAGGCCGTGTGCTGGGTGGCTACAGTCCAACCAGATCTTTTGGATTTTCCTCAGGCAGTGGGACTGGTAGATGTCCTGCAAGTCTGGAAGTTTGCTGCCTATGATGGATTCCACTGTCCTCACCACTCTCTTCAGGGGCTTGTGGTCGTAGGCAGTACAGCTGCCATACCAGACAGTGATGCAGGCCGTGAGGATGCTCTCTGTGGTGCATCGGTAGAAGTTGGTGAGGATGTCAGGAGG
>CM067482.1:4045916-4060870 GCA_034552555.1 Semaprochilodus insignis | reverse complement strand
GGGCAGATCTCACTACTTTGTTGGTGTGGAGTGACCAGGTGAGGTCATCGGTGAGGTGTACACAGAGGAACCTAACACTGCTGACTCTCTCTACTTCAGCTCCATTGATGTACAGGGGAGAGTGAGCACCCCTCTGCAGCTTCCTGTAGATCATTTCCTTTGTTTTGCTGATGTTGAGACAGAGATTGCTGTGGTAGCACCACTCTGACAGGGCGCAGACCTCGTCTCTGTAGGCAGTCTCCATCTGTGACGAGGCCTAGGATGGTGATGTCATCAGCAAACTTGAAGTTTGCTTCAAGTTTGTGTTTGGCTGCACAGTCATGTGTAAACAGGGAATACAAGAGGGGGCTGAGGGCACAACCTTGAGGAGCCCCTGTGCCCAGAGTCAGCGTGGAAGAGAAGCTGTTTCCTACTCTCACCACCTGGGGTCTACCTGTCAGGAAGTCCAGAATCCAGTTGCACAGATGAGAGTTCAAACCCAAGTCTGTGAGTTTGGGGATGAGTTTAGCAGGGATGATTGTGTTGAATGCTGAGCTGTAATCTATGAACAGCATTCTCACATATGTGTTCTTTCTGTCCAAGTGTGTGAGGGCAGTGGGTACTGTCAGTGCAATAGCAATTCTCCAGTAATTTATACATCCTGTTTAGTTACCTTTATGGAGGTACACGGTTTTCTTTTGACATAACTAGATCCAATTTCCCATATCATGTAGTAAAATCGATTCCAGGACCTCTTACCGTTACATTTGAGGATCACCCGACGACTCCATTTGGTTATTACAGTTGTGTTGCTCCGTTTCTCAAGAATCCTCAATCGGAGTTCAGACATTTCACTGGCAAAGAAGAGCTCAAATGCAGAATGATGGTCTGGATCTCTTGCAACATGGAAAGTGTAGGTCTGAAATGGAGTCAGGAAAGCAGGAGAATAAAAACATTTGGGCTACAACAGGTCTTGCTTACAAATACATATAGTTGGATGATGCTGATGATTTTACTCCAGGTAAAAGTATGGTCAGTTTTGGAGATCATCTACAAAGTTTAAATACAGTGCTATGGAAAGGTATTTGCCCCTCACCTGATTTCTACTGTTTTTTGATCATTTAACACCCATATCACCCATGTGAACAATGTAAAAGGGTTTAAAGGGAACCAACATTGTTTATTTTGAGTCATTCAAAGGTGGACCTGCTTATGTGCTTCAGATCATTGTCCTGCTGCAAAATTTAACTGTGCTTGAGCTTTAGGTCTTAAACTGATGGACATTCTCATTCAGAATTTTCTGATAGAGAGCAGTATTTATAGCTCCATCAATTATAGTAATTGTTCCAGATCCTGCAGTAGCCAGCACCCCCAGACCATCACACTACCACCACCATGTTTTACCGTTGGTATGATGTTCTTATAGTAGAATTTGATGTTAGCTTTACACCAAATATAACAGGACCCATGTCTTCCAAAAATGTCCGTCTTTGACTCATCAGTCCATAGAATACTATCATAAAGGTCTTGGTGGTCATCTAGATGTTTCTTGATACTTCTTAAATGAAATCATCATTCAAAACCAGCACTTTGTGTTTACTTGAGTTCTTTGTGTAATATTAAAAGTAGTTTCATGATCTGAAACATTCAAGTATGAAAAATATGCAAAAATAAAAAAAAAGGGAAAGGGAGAAAATACTTTCTCAGAGCACTGTATATGCTTTCAAGTGTCTGAAATAAACAACTTTTTTTCCTCAGCGGATTTAGTGGTGAAGTCAAACAAAAAAAGACTTGTATAAGGACTATTAAGAATATTACAGAGGGTTGATAACTTAGTTTAGATGTATGAAAATCAATGAATAGTTTTAGTTTTGCAACATATTGCTGCTGTTGGAACAAAACCTCAAAAACAACAACTTTACAGAAGAAGGAAAAAAAAACACTACTTTAATCCTAATGTACCTTTTCAAAGTACTTTTGGACTGTTTTGTTTGATCCATTCATCATGAAATGTACACACAATGCCACAGGCTACAGGTACTTTTACATTTTTAATAATGACTAAAATGGCAATACAAGGTTTTGTTCAAACAACAGGAATATGTTGCTGAAAAAGGAAAATGATGCATCTTACATTCACAGGTATATGATTTATCATTTTGCTTTTTAAAAAGGTAAAACCTCAGACCACTGTATTTTTCACTTGAATCACCTTGGGTTGAACCTTGTATTTCTTAAGACTGGAAGACAAGCAGTATTTTCCTTTTTGTCTTAGTATACAGTCTGAACTGGTCTTGATGGGTGTGAACTCCTGATGCTGCTTCTTAATCTGTAAAGACATTAAAGGTGAAGTGAGGAAACCAGACACATTTACAAAGCTATGTACAAATACTGGCTCTGAATTGAACTGACCTCAGTGGTCGAGACATTTCGGGCCAGAAGGAACACCCAGAGTCTCTGCTCAACTGTGCTGATCCGGTCAAGGAAAAGCAGAACCTGGCCCCGGATATAACGGGTCATACATCCTTTTTTACGAACTGGACCAAAAGTAGAGAGACCATTGATGCGAACAGTCACATGAGTGGAAGTCATCTGTACTGGGGTCAGGATCTCCATCGTACCGTCATGTGAATGAGCCACAGAGATTTCTCCTAATGCATCAGCTGTTAGGAAAGACGGAAAATTAAACCTTAGAAGACGTTATCAGCTGAATTTCATATTTAATATGTGTGACTACAAGATCTGTAGATACATCAGTACAGGCCAGGTCACTGAAATGTACAGGTAAGGTTGTCTGGTGCCTCACCCTCTGCTTCACAGTGTGGGAGTCGAAGTAGGTACATTTCCCCTATAGGAGTTTTTATATCATACAGGGGTCCAGCAGGTTCATAACTGTTTTTGGAAAAGCAGTCCATGTCCCAGTCGATCACTCTATACTCCACACATCCTCTACCTTTCATGCCAAATACCAGTTCTGTTGCCCTGCACTGGAACTCTCCACCAATTTCACTATCAAATCTGAAAATGCAATAGAAAAAAACAATACATTTAAATTCAAAACATACTGTAAGCTGTAAAACAACAACTGAAACTTAATTGTGAATACTAGTATTAGGTAGGAAAAGAACAGAAAGAAAAAGGGTCCGGTTCATGCTTTACATAAAGATTCCTTTAACTAATATTATTTTCCCTTATTTTTTACATTTAAAAAAAACTAAAAACTTATGCTTGCGATGTAAATATGTGAATTCACTTCAATTACAGATTATCTAAATCAAACTGCAATAACATATTAATTAGAGATTATTCCATGTTTGTCACTGTGGTCACAATTTTAGGATGTTCCTACAGCAAACCAAACATGTTCAAACTATAAACAAGCAGGGTTCATGTTAGCTTGTTGAGGTTGGGGATGGGAATTTTTTAGGTTTTGGTTTGAGATTACAATTGGCTTTTGGAGTTTAAGGAGTTTAAGGTAAGGTTTGGAATATGTTTTGAATCAAGTGTAGTAGTTTGTTCAAAAACATAACTTGCATCCCAATCAAAAAGCGAAAATGTCTTATTTCAAATCGAGGGATGAGCTCATAAAAATATGTAACTTATGGAGATTATTTTCTTGGCACAAGTTATAATGTCATAATAAATATCATGATGCTTTGCTGCTGTCGAGTTACTTTCATTATTTTCTTCAATTGCTGCAATTGTCTACCACTTCTGTATTACATTGGTTTTGGAAGTTCACAAGGAGTTCATCACCCTGTTTTACAGAGCTGCACAGACAGTTTCACTAAAATAAAAGATACAGTTATTGAGAAAGATGGAAAAACATTATCCACATAAGATTGAGACTTAAGGTTAAGGTAGGGAATGCCTTTAGAATGTGTTTTGAATTATTTTTTTGGGTTGAGGTTTAGGTTATGAATAGATTTTGGGTTGAGCTTAAGATCAGGATTAGGTTTTGGGTTGAGGTTTAGGTTATGAATAGATTTTGGGTTGAGGTTAAGATCAGGATTAGGTTTTGAGTTGAGCTTTAGGTTATGACTCAATTTTGGGTTGAGATTAAGATTAAGACTATAATTTGGGTTGAGGTTAAAGGGAGTTGGGTTAGAGAGAATGCTTTGGTTTGGACATTGTAGACACTTGTTGAATGTCCAAAACAAGGCGACAAAGCATTTACAATTTATCATCCAAATAAAATGTTATTCTTTTTTTAAACATTGAGTAAATAAATATTATTTAATGCAACAGCTCATTATTTAATACACATCAAATCAATCAATTGAACTGATGTAAAAATCAATTGTTGGAGTGATTAAAATTGTAAAACGAAATGAATAATCTTTTTTAACATTACGTACAGCATGATTATTGAAGCTGAAGTGAATCTATTTTTAATGTTCACTAATGTGGTAAATAATGTTAGCTAAAGAAACACTTTTAACAAGACATTCCTTTGATGGGTATATTTTATATGAATATAGACCTTCATATTACATGTACACTATGATAAAACATTAAAATAGTCTGATTTATTACCTGTACACAACTTGGTCATCATGAACAGAGATCTCAGGGTCAAAGATGGCTACTGTAGTTATCCTCTGTGAATTATGAAATGGGGAGTTAAACATAAATAATTATAATACTTTTAATAGATCACAGTTAAAAGCATTGTGTCACATTATTTTCATTATTCAAAAATGTGTATTTATAGAGCACTTTTTACAGGTGTTGTCACAAAACAACTTTACAGAAAGTCTGTGTCTAAGTCCTCATGAACAAGCAAACTGCGATAGTGGCAAAGAGAAACTCCCTTAATGCAAGAGGAAGAAACCTTGAGAGGAACCGAGACTCAGAAGGGGAACCCATCCTCCTCTGGTCGGCACCAGATAACAAGACAGAAACACAACAAAAGCAATTTGAACAGAGGATAAGATTTTACACTAATATACAATATCTGAATAGAGAGTAAAAGAAACCAGCCTGTCATTAAACAGAAGTATTACGATTAACCAATGCTAACTGATAACTACTGTTAGGAGCGCAGCACAGAGAGATCTGTCAGGAGTGACTGAGAGCAGAATATAGGCTGAGCAGGCTGCGCTATTACAGCATAACTGAAAGGTAGAGCCAGAAGGTAACAAAGACATGAGACCCCCGGAGAAGTCAGCACCCCTCTGCTCCACCATCAACAAACCTGTGTGAACATGAAGAACTACAGGGTGACACCACCAGCATTCTCAGTTTACCATAATACTTTCTGTCTGTGAAACCTCAGATCTGCACCTTCTATCTAGCAGGAAAGCTAATTATCAGAGGCTTCACTGAGCTTAAGACTTAAGCCTAGACTTAAAGATTGAAGCTGTGTCCGAGCCCCGAACACTGACTGGAAGGTTATTCCAAAGCTGTTGCTCTTTGTGTGAAAACGCTCTGTCCCCTGATGATGCGTTAATCCGAGATGAGAAGGAGGAACTTACTTGACATCCAGTTGTTTTTATACGGCTTTTATACATTCCTCTATCTTACTAAGTAGAAATTTATTATGGCTGAAATACGCAATTGTGTCATCAGCATAGCAGTGGAAACTGACCTATTTTTTAATTACTGAACTGGAGTAGCCTGACAGTGTTTCATTCTACTGTACAACCCTGTCCTGGTATAATGACAATAAAGCTGCATTGAACTGAACTGAATTGATGCCTTGTTTACAGATAACAGTGGTGGTATGTACAGTATGATGCAAATAATAAAGGTCCTAAAATAGAGCCTTGTGGAACATTTGTACAAACAGATGATTCACCATATACATTTACAAAGTAATAGTAATTAGTCTGATAAGATCTGAACCAAGAAAGAGCTATTAGTGTCATTCCTGCATAGTAGGATAGAGTAGTCTACCATATCAAATGCTAAGATCAAGCAGAACCTGTAAAGATACATTTCTTAAGTTAAAATAAACAGTGGACTAAATGAAAAATATTTGCATTTACATAGTCCATACCTTATTCAAGATCCCAGTTGATGCTTTCATCAATAATACAGGCTCAAAGTCATTTGCGGCAGGAAACTTTGAATGATCTCCTTTTTCTGTACCCACACATGTGGGCCAGTTATAGTTCAATTCTGTTGAGGTAACAACAATGAGGAGAGATAAGGAAGAGTTAAATAAAAAGTTCTTGTGGTTTGATATGGCCAAGTTTAGAGAGCATAAACATGTTTGCTCCTTACCTGGATTGCACTGGTTGTTCATAAAAAATCTCATATCTGATATGCGGTTGTTGAAAATGCTGTAGGGTAATAAAGCACCAGAACTGAGTATCTGATGTTTGACAGGTCATGGACAACCACCATTTACTCACCAAAGAAGGACAGTATACTCACTGCACAGTCTGTGTCCTGGTTAAGACTCTCTGTAGACTCCGTGCTCCAGCGTCAGTGATGTAATTGTTGCTTAGACTGTTTAAAAAAGGCCAAAAAACAAGCTCTGATGTTATTAAGGATGAAACATGTGGCATCAAATGGGCCCATTAACATCTAACAGCTATGACCTGTATATGCTTTTATCAACTTACTCCATGTGTTGCACTTTGTGAAGATGTGGGAGCAACAAGTTCAAGCGTGAATCTGTGAGTTGGCAGTGACTGAGGTTGAGATGACTAAGATGTTCAGAATGTTCCAGGATCACTCCTAATGCCTTGCAGGTACAGGAATTCAGAGGGCTGTGACTGAGATCTATTTGTTCTCCAAGGGATCTGGAGAGAGCTTTTGCATCTTCAACATACCGAGTCAGTACAATGAGCTGAAGAAGTTGCGGTTTGGCAAGGCTGCAGGAGAGAAAATGCAGAATACAATACAGGCATAAAGCTGTATTTTAAAAATCTACTGCAAAATGATATACTGGCAAGTAAAATGATCTTATATTGAGCGGATATATGCTAAAATTCTCATTTAGAGATTGATTTAGAGATTGTTCTAAGCTCATTTTAAGATCATTTCCATAAATATTTACTTGTTTTAAGCGATTTTAGTAAGCCAAAATTTCTCACTATATTAGCAGGTATATTGGCTTGTTTAAAGTAAATTTCTTAAAATAAGCTAAATTAGCTGTCAATATAGTAAACTTTATCTAAAACAAGTAAAGACAAGCTTGCAACAAAATGAGAATATCTTTTGCAGTGTAGGCTTTCATTGAATATGAATAAAAATGAAATATCATTCCAGAAAAATAAGTTCCTCTTATCAAATACCTAATATCACAGTTTTCTTCATACAAATCTAAATAAAATGTGCTTGAGAGCCCCCTAGCACACCCATGTTCAACAGATATACTTTACTACATCTACACTTTTACTACATTTTATCAGCTCCACTTACCATATAGGAGCACTTTGTAGTTCTACAATTACAGACTGTAGTCCATCTGATTCTCTGTATACCTTCCAGGGCCACTACAGACCATGCATTATCTGAGTGGTGGATCATCATCCTCAACACTGCAGTGACACTGACGTGGTGGTGGTGTGTTAGTGTGTGTTGTGCTGGTGTGAGTGGATCAGACACAGTAGTGTTTAAACACTGTGTCTATTCACTGTCCATTTTATTAGACACTCCTACCTTGCTGGACCACCTTGTAGATGTAAAGTGAGAGAGGATAGCTCATCTGCTGCTGCACAGTTTGTGTTGGTCACCCTCTAGTCCTCACAGGGCACTGCCCACAGGACGTTGTTGGCTGGATAGTTTTGGTTGGTGGACTATTCTCAGTCCAGTAGTGACACTTTGGTGTCCAGCAGAACTGCGGTGTCTGATCCACTCACACCAGCACAACACACACTAACACACCACCACCACGTCAGAGTCACTGCAGTTCTGAGAATGATCTACCAATCAAATAATACCTGCTCTGTGGTGGTGCTAACCATGGGGTAACGGGGTAAAAGGGGGCTAACAGACTATACAGAGAAACAAATGGAGTAATTGTAAGTGTGTAATTGAAAGTGTGTATTTGAAAGTGTGTAATTGTAGACAGATTAATCATTTTACAGCATTGCAGAAAAACATTAAGGAACATCCTTTTAAAAAGGGACCTTACCCGAGGCGCACTCTATGCAAAGCTGGAAACAGTTCAACCAGTGCATCGTTACTGGCCTCACAATCAACCATAATCAACTCTGTATCGCAAGCTGATAACTGGATAGCAGAGGAAATGGACTGACAATCCATAACACTTAGGCTCAGTGTTTCTCTGCTTTCCTGTGTGAATAGGCTCACTGTGGAGGGGTGTGAAAAATCCAGTTTGTTCTGGAGAGCCATCAAGAGACTGGTGGTAACCCTGTTCTGCCCCCGTGAAACAGAACAGGCATGGAGAAGACTCAGCAGCAAATGTCGGTCAACTCTGAACCAGAAAAGAGCACAGTCATGACAGGAGAGGGGATAATGCAGTGCAGACAAAAAGCATAATATCTTAATTCAAGCATTATGCAACCAATTTGATGCTGACTATTGGGACCATAATCTCACATCAAAGATTATCTCTGGAAACATATTCGCCAATTTCCAAAAGCAGAGTTTTGCAGCCTTCTTTCATATATGTAGATTGTTTCATAATTAACTATCCAGTGATTACTCTCACAGTCATCAAAATCACATATAACCTTTATTTTGAAACCCACATTTCAACAGAGGAGAAACAGAATGTCTATAAAACAACTACTTTAAAACTGCAAAAATAAAAACTTTGAAACATGTTGGAATATTATGAGCGTTAAAGTGTTATGTACACTGACATACCAAAAGTCATGTCATAGCTGTATGTAAATGGATTTTGAAGTGGCGTTTTCTCATGGGACGGCTTAGGACCGCCCACACCTGTACAAGTTGTGAGGTGTTATCCTGTGATTGAGGTTGAACACTGACCAGCGTACTCATAGCACGGCAACTAATTAATTATTAATTATCAGAGTTTGAACAAGACATGATAGTGGGTGCCAGACTTATAGGACATTCCATTTCCGAAGCTGTGCAAGCATTTAACATTCCTCGATCCACAGTGTCATGTGGGTACTGGGATTATGTCATAGAAAGCATTACCACCCACAGTGGACAGAGCAGTGTCTGCCCACAGGTGCTTAATGATCATGTCTTCTGGCATCTGCTTAGAATTGCCTATGCATACAGATAAGCGACTCCGACAGAAATCACATACACATTCAGTATGACGGACACCACATGCATATCCTGCAGGTCAGAGCAGCATTCTGGCATATGGGAGCAGAAGACCCAACACAGTGCCTCTGGTAACAACATGATATCAGCACAGCACATCATCTGGGCTTGTGAGATTGCTAATTGGACCCTAGAGGACTGGCAATATGTGGTGTGATCAACAAGGCACTGTGCAGGCTGCTTCCATACTGGTGGTGGTGTGTTATAAAGGCATTGATTGGGTCCACTGGTCCACATAACTGGTGCCAGCTATGTTTCACTGCTTGGTGAGCACAGAACTGGTTTGTGGAGTATTCTGGCAAATGGTGTGCCAGCACCCTCACCCAACATGTGCCCAATTGAGGCACTCCATTATTAGACCTTGTTCGAACTCTGATAATTCATGTCGCCTTGCCATGAGCATGCAGGCCAGCGTTCAATCTCACTCACACCTCACAACTTGTGCAGGTGTGGGCATTCCAAAGCATTCCCCTGAGGTAATGCCACTTCATAATCAGTTTATATACTGCTATCCCATGACTTTATGTATGTCAGTGTATATTCTTATTACTCATGATCCATTTTCCTTTTCATTTTGGAGGAATGCCTAAACGGTCATCCTATAAAACTCTCCTCCATGGTGAAACATGATGTGAGACAACATTTTGATTTCAATACAAATATAAGAACAACCTGAGTTCAGTCACTCTGTGCAGAAGTTGGAGGATGCTTTCAGCTTCTTCCTTCGGAATGGTCGCTCCCAAGAGGTTGAGCTTAACTTCATCACTGTAGTGGAGTGCAAAGCGTAGTGCAGCGCAGTCATAACCTTCCAGCACTTGCTCACTTAAGTCGATCCAGTTATCCGAACTCCTTACTAAATTTGTCACTATGTGCCCAGCACGACTTGTGTAAATCTCCTTTAGAGCGTTCCGCACAAACTGGGAGTCGGTTCTGTAAACATAAGCAGAAGAGTCATAACAGTTATTTTCTTTCATTAAACATTTAAAAAATGATGCAGATTCTTTGTGGACAACTATTTCAATTCAAGCACACAAGCCTTTTTCTCTTCATAATAAGCTCAAACTGTCAATGTAATGAATTCAAACAAGAATGTAAAAAAAAAGTAAAAAGTAATTCATGTAATCATGCAAAATCTGAAAACAGTGTTTCAAATAACTTATTACTTGTAAATAAAAACTGATTCCATTCCAAATTGCACCTTAAATATTGTTTACTAAGTGTTAAATAAATAAATAGGCCAGAACAAATTACAATTGTAAGGCAGTCAGCAGCACAACTCTTTAGACTTTAAATTTAGCTTTTTTAGTCAAAATTTATGAGAGCTAATTTATTGCTATTGTAATAATTACTCCTTTGAGGCTCCAAGTCATATAGACGTTTGGCATCCCTGGGGTTCAAACTCTTGACTCCCTAAACATGAGGAACTGTGAGAAATATCCACCACAACACTCAATCCTTTTGTATTACATACCCACTGAAACGAATGCTATGCAGAAGTGGAAGAAGACCCTGGACGTTCAGCGTGCCAAATATGTTCTTTTGAGGGTCAAGAGTCAAAGGTGATTTGGACTTTTGGAGCAAGTACAGTAACACATTCCAGGGCAAGGTGGCAGAGCTCAGGTCTCCACCAACTTTTTCCAGAAAGGACTGAGTAAGAAGGTCATCCTGGGTTTCATAAACAATCTCAGCTAGCTGGTGCACATTTTCATCAGACATTCTGCAGGAAGACATAAAACAGATCAAATCCAGCTGACTAACACACACCTTATAAAACATAACTGTTGGACAAGCTGATGTACAGTATATGTTAAGACGTATATAAGCCATGTCTTATATTGTAAGTATTAGTAGAAATAGAGTACAGGACTAAGACTGAGTGAAAAATAGCAGTTATGAGTTACACATATTGTTTTATGAATTTAAATGAATTTGTCTTGTTTGAGTAGCAACAAACTTTATACCTGATAGAGACCAGTCGATCCAAGCACATCAACAGGATGAGGTTATGACCCTCTACATGGAATTTAGTAAGATCCAAGCATCTCACTGTCCAGACTCTTATTATTGAGGCCAAACTGCTTATGAGCTTATACAGTTTGCGTTCAGAAAGATTTAGATTGGTTGACACCAAAGAAATCTCCTCAACAGTGACAGATCTTTGACTCCTCATCGTTGCTATCCTCGAAACTTTCAGTGTTGCATATTCGTTCATCCTGTAATGTAAGCAAAGTAATGGGCGTGAGTGAATATGGTACATCCAAATAATAAAGCAGTGTATAGAGTCACATGTAAACTTTGTAGCCTTGTAGCCTCTACAGAGAACACTATTCGTCACACTGTATGCTCAGTTACTGATTATTTACTGAATTTAAAATATCAGAGTGTAAAACAAACACATAACGTGGTCTTGCAAAATTAACAGAAAAATTGTCCGTTTCATTTTGTTCCCTGTAGGGGATGTTTTAACCTATTCAAATCTATTTTAAAATGTTTAAAACTTAAGAGTTTATATAATGAAAGCAAACATAACACTTTTAAAAACTAATGAACCGCAATCAGAACACATTTTTATGGTCTTAAGCCCTATTAGGACAGGATTGTTTTTACATAGTTATACAATTTGCATGGGATAAGAAATCTCAGAATAAATGACTGAGATGAGAGTGGCTACTCGATTTACGCTGCTCACGACTACAAAACATGGCACCAACCAAGGGGAAGAAAACACGTAACTGTACAAGGGCTGAAACTTTGAGTCTAATTTCAACGTCACTTTCAAAACTAGTTTGAAGACATGGTACGTAACCATTCTGTCTGGGAAGCCATATTTCAAGAGGTCTGCCATGGACTTGAATGGCCCAAGGTATCTGTGGCATGCACAGCGCAACTAAATGTCTTCTCGAGCACCTCCATACTTGATGAAAACTCCATTTCCACAGGATATGATGGAATATTTACCCACATGTCTACTCGCATGAGATTGATGTAACCTGAGGTTATGTGGCTCGTTTTACAGAAGGTAAAAGGCACCAGAATCTTTGATGACATGTGAGCGTGCAATAGGTAAAAATGACTCACATTCAGAAAGAACTGAAATCACTAAAGAACTCTGGTAATAATTACATTAATCCACCTCCCTATGAAAACTAATCCCATCCGAAAAGTCCTTTAAACAGGAGATACTCCTTGTCCTGTCCCATAAACCAAACAATAGAATTATATCTAATAGCCTTACATTGATCATTCTGGGCAATGTCTGTAATTTATTGATTATGCTCTTGGGTCGCAGCACTCTGGTTGGAAGGTAGGTTCCAAATTCATCACAGAGCAGAGCAGACACACTCACACCTATCTCTAACTTGGATAACTGCTTGTCTTTGGAGCACCCGGAAGAAACCCATGCAGACATCGGTGGGACATGCAAACTCCTCACCAAAAACACTCAAACCCAGGCCCATCTTGTTGTGAGGCAACATCACTACCCACTGCACCACCATGCCCCCCTGGCCGATGTCAGTTAATCTGCAATGTTGCTCGTAGCCTGTTGCTTGGAATTTTTACCTCAACAGCAATCGCAAAACAACAAAAGTGCTCATGAATCATACCTCAGCTTCTGAAGCCTGGTCATCTTTGAAAACAGAGCCTTCATTCCATGACATGAGATACTTTGTAGAATCAGATTAAGGCAGAGGCATTCTTGGGGATTGGCCTTGGTGAGTACTCTACCTATAGCACTGCAAAGGCGCCAGGGTAGCATTTCCATTAAAGTCACATTGAAGTTTAGAGGTTTCAGGAGACTGGCTACCTCCACAGGGTTCCAGTTCTGGCCTGTGGAGAGGACCTCACACACAGACTGAAAAAAACGCCCACTGCAACTAGATTGAACAGAAACAAAGGGCAATTTTAAATGAACATACAAACACAATCTGTTCCTATACTCAGTGTGTGAAATACCCCCTGGCACTGGGGGGGATCCCATGTTGGCAGAAGTCCAGTATAACACCATTGCTAATTTTATCAACCACAAACTTGTCCTAATGAGGTGATGATTATATGAATTTTATCTGATGATCTTATTCATTTCATTATCCATCAAAAAGCTCAGTAACACTGAGATTAATAACTGATCATCACACTGATTATCAGTCTACTCAGACTTTAGCAGAGCTCAGTAACACTGAGATTAATAACTGACCATCGCATTGATTTATCAGTCTACTCAGACTTTATCAGAGCTCAGTAACACTGAGATTAATAACTGATCATTACACTGATTATCAGTCTACTCAGACTTCAGCAGAACTTAATTTATGTTTATCTCATGTTCATATTCATATGCTAATGCTACCTCAGCGGCTCCTTCCTAGTGGTGTAATGCACCACCCTGAGACATACCAGGGGGTCCAAAAGGGTAATTAGCGTGTCCCAGATCCCCAGGACCTCCTTCATTTCACACACTGCCTATACATTTACATTCTGCAGGAAAATATAACATAAGCTTAAAAATTATTCTCACTTGAGCTGCAGCATGTAAGGCACACAGTGCAGAATGGTCCTCAGTTCACTCTCATCAGTCGTCCAGCCTCTCAGCTCCACTGGTGTCATCTTTGATTGGAGCTGCATGGTTCGATGCAGCAAAGACATTACACCCTTTGAAAGGTCTATCACCCACATAGTAGGGGCAGACTGGAATATGGGCTTCAATGCAGGAAGGACACTTCGTCCCGTTTGAGACTCATACTCCCTCGCAAAAGACTGCAACTCCAGCAAGAACACACTCTGGATCTCTCCCGTGTCATCAGCAAAGGGAAATGTTGAGTAGGAGCAGACTGAAGACAGAATGTTCAAGGTCTCGTCCGCGCTTTCTGATGCAGAAATGAAAAGATCCACCAGAAGTTTTACTGCTCCTTTCATGTCATCATTTAAGATGAGAGCCAGGTCACTGAATCTGTATCATCACAAAGCATGCATTTTAGAATTGATTTTATTATTTACTACAGAGATCTGTGATTATAGCTTCATTGAAGATCTTATATATAATATATATATATAATGTAACACCGTTATCTACTAATCTATATATTGTCGCTATCCAATGAAAAACATGTATCTCCATTTTTACTTTTATGCATAATTTGACCACAGCAGCTGCTGTTTACACTGTGTGAAAATCTCATGATAAATGGACCAACAGAAATGGCCCAAAAGTGCTTGGAAAGACATCTGGTTCCATTGACTTCCATTAAAGTTAAATGAGGTTTTTGTCCTCTCTGTAAAATTGCTATTTTGGATATGCCTGTTTTTCTTTGGACAGTGACGATATCTTACACACACACACACATACATATATATATATAATTGCACCCAGAAGGAAGTGTGGGATTGCAGTGCTACTGGGAAGGAAGATAAAGGTTATCAAGAACAATAAATGATGATAAATTTAGACTGATATGAGCAATATTTAGTGAGCTACACATAGAGAAGTAGTACACATGACAGACGTCTCAGCAAGGAGTTGTAGAGATTCCTAATAATCCATCCCATGCAGCTTGAATATTCTCACACAGTTCCTGCAGATTGTGTGGTAGGGGTGGAGTGACAGCAGGCCTTCTGGACATGTGACACGTGATAAAGAAGCACAGCAAAGTTTAATTTCTGCCAGTTGATTCCTGCTGGGTGCAACTATTTACTTATTCTTGGTAAGGGGTGTCTATGTATATATATATATATATATATATATATATATATATATA
>CM067482.1:4002809-4037114 GCA_034552555.1 Semaprochilodus insignis | reverse complement strand
TCTTTGTAGGCACGCTGCTACTTGTGTCGGTTCACCGTGGGCTTGGGATGGTTAAACGATGGTTATATTGGTGTTGTAGACATTGTGAGCTCTGGTCCCCATCACCATCATCAGCACCACCACCACCACTGTAAACAAACCTGGGCTGACGAGCAGGCTGCAGTGAACCATTTCACATCAAACCACCCTCAACCACTTTGTTTGGATCACAAGGATTTAATTACACTATAACTGATGGATTTCCCATAAGTACTTACATAATAGTTTCATATTTACATTAACATTTAAGATACTTCATATACTTACATCAACATTTGATTTGCTTTCTGTGAAAAAGGGGAATTCCCCCCAAATCTCAACTGAAGCCTTTAAAATAGAGCAACCAAAAATAGCCTTGTGCTCTTTGCTCCAATAAAGAGGTGTGTTGTATAACAACCACAACAATAATGATAATAAAAATAACTTTATACTTCAATAAACTTTAAATAAACACTTAAAGCAAAGGCGACATGGACCTATACCTGCTGATCTGGTGAGCAGGTCCGGTGGGCAGTGTTGCTGCACCGTATCCGTATTAAAGTCACAGTGAAAGACGAGTCACGAAGAAGCAGGTCTAAATATCACAATTTGTGATTTATTAAAAGGGTATTTAATATACATTATATGGATAATCATACAAGAGCTATTTATTCATGTACAAATTACAAATACATAAACTGTTTATCAAACTCTTCAGTTTAAATGTACAAAATAAAAGAAAGAAAAACAAAATAATAATAATAAAAAACAAAAATCCCACGGCTGTTTCATAGCAGCTTTGCAACCTGGCAAGACTTTTTTTTCGCCATCGCGGTCGAACGCAGTGAACGGTTTCTCGGATGAACAGATAAAGGCACTTCATTTATTCTGACGTTCTCAGTCGTGTTTTTGGCAGAAAGGATTCAGTCATTTCAGCAGAGAGGAAAGTGGCCCACATTTAACAAACTCCGCAGAGGAAGATATCTGATCTGGGGGTCATTCATTTGTTCATTCATTTATGTATGTATGTATGTATGTAGGTATGTATATGTATGTATGTATGTATATATATATGTATGTATGTATGTATATATGTATGTATATGTGTGTGTATGTATGTATGTACGTAACTGTATGTATGTGTATGTACGTATGCACGTGTATGTATGTATGTATGTATGTATATATGTATGTATATGTGTATGTATGTATATGTATGTATTAAATAGCTAGTGGCCATAATTATTTTAAAATTTTCTTTAAATCATAACACTATGTTTTGTTGGCCATATATGTATGCACAATTACAGTTTTGTTTTCGAACATGCTCATACTTTTGCATACCACTATATAGACCTAGTTTGTTTATATATATATATATATATATACATACACGTGTATATATACACACAAAACTTGAGACATACCTGAGATTCTTCAGTTTTGACATGCAACCAAGTATCAGCTTTATCCCAGGGTCTGAGATGGTGCAGTTCATCAAGTTAAGCTGCACAGTCTGGGCGGCTGATTGACTTATCACATAAGAAACAGCACAGCATTCGTGTGGGTCCAGAGGCTGGTCATTCAGATCGAGCCTGTTTTCCACTTTTTGCAGTAAGAGCAAGCATGCTTCAGGTGCCTGATATTCATAAAGACACTGACACGCATAGAGGACGTTCTCAGGCTCCACATATGGATCTTGTTCATCGTCCTCTACTGAATAGAGGAACGCGTTCATGATGCTTTCAAAGTATTTGTCAGTGATTGATTTTACGTGGTCACGTGTGACCAGGCACTTCCAATAGGCCTCCATTTTCTCAGACAAGAGTCCGCAAAGGAAAGTGATGACGTATTTCAGGTACTTCCCCTCCTCTGTCTGGCTTAGTTGGAGCAAGTGTCCAATCTTATCAGGAGTCATGAGTAAAAAAAGGGCTGCAAAAAATTCCTGCACTGTGTTGTGTAGAAACACAAAGACCGTTTGTGAGAATGCAGAGGTTCCTTCAAAGGTCACTGGGGTCAAAAAAGCTTTTTGCACTGTGTCTTTCAGACAGACGTCTGCCAAGTGGACTGTTTTCGAGAGAATCGCTTGATAGGATGTTGATGCTAAGGATAAAATAGCACTCCTGTTGCCTTGGATGTACTTATCCACATTGTCCACATTTCCAAGGGCAAGACAATGACGGAAGATCCGCGCATACATTTCAGTGACTGTGCAGGGTTGGTTGTCTGCTTCGAATGGGGATAACAACATGCAAGCAGTGACGAAGAAGGCATACAAAGGGACATGACACAGACTGACCAGCTCCAAGTTGTTCAACACACTGATACTGGTGTCATCGTTTGCTTCAAGCATCAGCTTAAAGTAGGCCCGAATAGAGCTCTCACTGAAGCCCTGAATCTCCACTCTGAAAGAGGCCCAGTCAGACAGATCACCTGAAAGGTCTGCCTCTGGTCTGCAAGTGATCAAAACCTTTGCATCATTCAAGACCTCTTTGTCCATGATGCTCTCGATTACAGAGCCACCAACGATGTCCATAATGCCGTCAAATATGATTACGACATTTTCAGAATTCTCTTCCATGTCATTCCAAACCATGTCAGGGCTCTCCACCGGCATGAGGTACTTGTTGAAAAGGAAGGATGCCAAACTTTCATTTTCCACAGATTCTGGCATGAGCTTCATTAATGGCTCGTCAAGATAAAACATGTAGCTCGCTTGACTGTCTTCTCCATCAATCCACATTCTCAAAATCTCCTGAACGACTGTTGATTTCCCAATGCCCGGTTTTCCAACAAGGAGAATTTTCTTCTCGTTGATTGTAAGTAGCTGATCGGGTGACAGTTTTCTCTTGTCTGTAGGGATGAAGGTCTTCAGCTTTTTAGCTTTGTTCTTCTTGTAAGCTTTGATTTTAGTATGAGGTATTGCACTCACGTCAGTGTCCAGAACAAGCGGTATGTACTTGAAACTTTTCCCTCTTGCCTTGTGTTTTAGAAAGGTCATGTTTTGCCTCCACTTCTCATGAAGAATCTGCATTGCTCTCGTTTTAAGCTGCCTCTGATATTTTGCACAGGGGCCTGAATCTGAATGGGAAGGGGAAAAAAAGAATCAGACCTGCTTGGGCCAAAGATATTTTTCAGATATATGCATTATATGTCAATCCAGCTGAAGTAATTAACATAAAATAATTAATTAATAAGCAATGGAGAACGAATAATGAATACATTATTATTACACTTTAAGAAAAGAATCAGTAAGCGGCCCCTTCTCTTTATCTGATCAAGACATCAGAGCGTTCCTAACGTTCCTGACCCTAAGGACAATTCTACAAATGGGCCCTGCTACCTGACATGAGCCATGTACAATCTGGGTCAAATCTGCAATTGCCTCATAGTCACATCTAATACCTCCAAGTCTCAGAATAAGTAGACCTATAGTTCTGGTTGAGGCTGGATGTGGATCAACTGGGTCTGCACTTTTACCGGCTGATGAAGCAACAATGCATAGCACAGCATTTGCAGAACTAAATATATTTTATCGGTGATAATATTGTGGTACATTAAGGTATCACATACAGCTCTGCAAATAAATAAGAGACCACTCCAGTTTCTTCTTAAATCAGCATCTCCACATGTACAGCAGGTTCTTAGTGAGGAACAGAAGGTTCAGTTCTAGCTTTACCGGCAGATACAGTGAGCGTCTGGTTCATAAGAACAAGGTCAAGCAGCAAACACACAGGACAACACAGCTACAGACTGGCAGAGGGCAAAAACCACTCTCTACTGACTGTGATGAGCGCCACCCCAGAAAGACTGGCGAGCAGTGGCTGGGGTGAAATGCACAGCGAGCATGGTTCAAAACCAGGCTTCTGGAGGCCTCATTAGTCATTTTCTGAATAAACAGATCTAAACTACAATATTTGATCTGGAATTTGGGAGACATGTTTCCAGTAGTGTAGAGAATAAAACAGAACAGCTAATTTTGGTCAAACACAAACCCAGAAACTGTACAACTAGAGAAACTGATAATTTTGAGGTGGTCTCTTAAATTTTTCCAGAGCTGTATATGGCATATCAGGATATGTATCATTTCTGACATCTCATCAGTGGGAACTATTAAACGTAAGCCTTTAAGATAACCAAAAACATCCAGTTAGTTGGATGTTTCTAAACTTTTGACCGGTACTGTATATATATAGTTATTATAGTTATAATAGTTATTTTGAAGGCATGACATAGAGGGTAGCGAGTTTTGCCAGCCAATCAATGTGTTGTGTGTTGGGTGGTGGGTTTTTTTTTTGCCTTTGTTAATGACCGTGTTTAGGTTTCTGTTCATTCTGTTTGAATATCCTCCAATCACCAGCTTCACTGGCCACTGGCAGTGAGGTCAGTTTTCACCTACTTTGAACCTGAAGTCAGTAACCAGAGCACAACAAATAAAAACAGCGGCTAATTATAGCTTGAACCGGCTTGTGTATAACCTCTTGTAAAGATAACATACTAGGAGGGTTTAGGTTATCAAGCGTTAACATTAACTATGCTCTAATTAAAGTTTCTGGCCACATACCAAACTGCACACTACAACACTGCACTGTCAACCTTAATATAAATGTCGTTGTAATCTCATTTCAGCATAAAATACTATAATAAACTATCACACAACATGATAGTATTTAATAGAGCAGCGAAATCAGTTTTACACACAAGAACAAAACCACATCGTAATCCATCATTAACCATGCCTGGCATTAGCTACAGTGAGATCAGCTCATAGATAGCAGGGAAGGGGGATTCATAGTAGTGAATGTGTCTTCTGATGTCACATTCACCCCTACGCCCTCAAACTTGGAGAGGAGCAAACACAAGTTCACCTGATTGCAAAATTCACTCTCATGGTGTTTTTCTTCTTTTTGTGGTCAAATGGAAAGTTCCGCTTTACTCTCATCGAGGGGGAAGCACAGCCCTTGCGTAATTCGTGGGGCCCTACACAATGTGGGTCTGGCCTTAGCCCAGTGAGGTATTGAAAACTGCAGAGCAAATGCCAATCTGGCTGCCTATCTATCTTATATCTAGAGCTTATAATAATGTTAATAGTATTATTGTTATTAAAAGTAATAACAATAATACTAATTATCATTAGTAGTAGTAGTAGTAGTAGTAGTAGTATTACTAGCTTGTTTACACATCTCCACCTCTGCCTATCTGAGTGGTTGGTTAGGCTGCATTTTACAGAAACTTCAGTGTAACGTACATATATTTATCTGTTACTGCATGCACTAAAAATGTTGGTTTCTTCAAGGGTTCTGTAGTAAAGATGGTTCTTTATAGCACTAAAAAGCGTTCTGCTAATGTCACTGCGTCTAGTGTGCAACAATGAAAGAACCCTTTAGTAGAACCATCTAAATATCTGAAGAACCCTGTTTAGAAACCATAAATCATCAATCATGCTGAGGGGTTCTTGTGCTATATTGAACACAACCGTTTACTTTAGTAAGGAACTCTTAAAGAACATATTTTTAAGAGTGGTAGTGAGGAGATGTACTATGTAGATATACTATGTACTCACTAAATGATTAAGCTGGTTGTGAAAAACTTCCACCCACCACCAGAGGGTTAGAGGTTTTAGCAGTGGGTGGGCTGGTTAGGTAAAGGTTATGGAGGAACTCTGTTTTTCCAAACAAACCCAAAAACACTGAAACTGAACCTGTTAGTATACAAATATTATTTTAAACTTAATATAATCGGTAACCCCCACCCTAAAAAGCAGCTCCGAGTCTTTACCTGCCATGTCGTCAGTCTGGTGCTGCAGGTCGTTCCCGAAAGAGAAGCAGCTGATCCACTGATGAAGCTCGGGGTGCCGCTCCACAGGCATGGGGAAGGTCTGGTCCCTCGAGTCGTCGAATATCCGCAGCAGCTCGTAGCAGACATCCTCTCCTTTACAGGCTGCTGTGTCCAGCAGCCGCCTGACCTGCTCAGCTGCAGTGCAGTCTTTATCGAAAATCGAGTCTATCTCAGAGTCCGGCAGAAGTTTGCGCTCTCCAAGCTTCTGCTGTATCAGGTGAAGGTTCCGGAGTCCTCTCACTAGTGCGGCTCTGCCGTTCCTGATATAGTCCACCGCTGACCGCTTCGTACTGGCCATCCTGAACCTACCTGAGGAGCTCCTCCACTGAAGGAAAGAAGGCCGTTCACATCTCGGGCAGCCTGAGAGCAGCGCAGAGGGGACTGAGGAAGAGAGAAGGAAGCGGCTCACTGACGATGCACACACACCTCAGGGGAGCTGATACAGACGTGACGTGACTCAGGCGTGCAAACGTGACTCATCCGCCAGAGTGGGTGGATGTATTCCCGCCAAACTGATATGGGCTGATTTGTTTTATTGTTTCGGGTTTAGACTGTATGTAATCCGAACAGAGCGCATTGCATGGAGTAGTAGAGTAGAGCCGCCCCTCTGCATCACGAGCAGAGCCCTGAGTAATGTAGCCCGCCAGAACAGAAACATAAACGAAAGTGAAAGTATGACATATGCTTCTGCTGTGTTTCCTGCTGATACGTTTCTGTAATATATATATATTTTACAACATGAAAAAATATTTCACCAGATAAAAAAATTTCAACAAACGCCAATATTTAGAAAACATTTTTCATTATAAATCGATGGAACCGAAAATAATAATAAAGAGAAATAACATTTTAACACTCTTGTGAGTATGTACCAGGTTTTCTGGAGTTTTAATGCTCTATAACTGGTTTTGGTAAACTCTTCTCTGTGTATCCGAGAAACCTTAAATCAGAGTCCAGGAAGCCTGAAAGTTCCTCTTTTGCAGCAGCAAAAAAGTTGTAGCATGACATATTTCTTTTAATTTGTCTTATAAAGACATTGCACTTCCTGAGATGAGAGTATTGTACATGTGCACATTGCGATGACGATGCTGAAATGATATACTGTGCAGCCCTAATTACAATCATCTCCTTGTATCCTACTAATTGTCCATTTTATCAGCTCCTCTGACCATATAGAAGCACTTTGTAGTTCTACAATTACAGGCTGTAGTCTGTCTGATTCTCTGTATACTACATGTAGAGTATGTTACCCTGTTCTTCAATGGTCAGGACCCCCACGGGATCACCACAGAGCAGGTATTATGTGGGTAGTAGATCGATTCTTAGCACTGCAGTTTCACTGAGGCGGTGGTGGTGTGTTAGTGTGTGTAGTGCTGGTGTGAGTGGATCAGACACAGCAGTGCTGGCTGGTGTGTGTGTGTGTGTGTGTGTGTGTGTGTGTGTGTGTGTGTGTATTTATTTATATATATATATACAGTTTGGCACTGTAGGTTCCACTGTTTTCAGAAAGAAATGCAGCTTCTTAATGCACTATTACACATGAAATGAGTGTTCAGGTCATGTGGCTCAGTCTGGCTAGTTACCTCTTATAGGAAGTGAGAGCAGTATGTGGTTTCTGAGGCAGAGATCAGGTAAGCAAGTTCTGAAAATGTGTAACAGTAATGCCTGCGGTGTATTCATTTGCCTCTGAAAACACTGACGAGTTTTTGTAAGCTGTCAGAAGATACCTTTTCACAGGAAGCCATTTAAGGCATGAAATGAGTCTCTGCAGAACTCATGGTTGTAAACAGAGCCAATGCCTTTACTAAAGAATCGTCTCTATTATAGGGTTGTGTACTGGCAAGAACCTGCCGATACGATATGTGTCATGATACAGGGGTTATGATTCAATATAGTACTGTTGGAAAACTGTCATAGTATAAAAACACACTACATACATTGGAGTAGAAGAGTCTAATGGCTGAGATTACAGATTCCTGGTATAGGGGTTTACATCACAAAACCAACCACTGTCTGCCACAAATCTTTGCCAGTAAGCTATTCATTAGAAACTGATGCTGTGTTTTTGAGCATCGGTAGAGTATCACTAAACATAACATGGTGTTGCTTATGTATGTGAATATTTATATCTAACTTTAATAAATGTGAGAAATACTGAAATAAAGCATTTGGTTCTTCACAGCAGTGATAAACATTCATTTAAAAGTTGAGTGCCATCTAGCAGAAACTTAAATGCTTATCTTAAAAAGGTGAGAAATCAGTTGATGTGTTATTAGAAGTTTCCCTGTTTAAATAAATAAAAGACATAAAACCCATTAATAGTTTCTGTTGGCTTTGATGGTGTCCTGGGGCTTTTTCATGTTTTCCCAATGGGTAGATATCACAGTGTAAATGACTCTAAGGATTTAACCAGTGTTCTGGGACTGACTTTAGATGCCTTTAGATGCAAAGAGATGCATAGAGACAAATAGCCCATTTCTGTATTGGTAAACATGCCCACTAGGCTTTGCTATTTCCCCTGAGAGCTATCTCTTTGCAGACATAATTGTTCTTATTCAAAAGATCCTTGAAGTAAATAGGGTTATCCCATATTAAGTAAATGTAGGAATGTAGGGTCAACAGACCTCAAACATTCTACACACCAGTTTTGTCATCAGTTTTGTAGGTCAAATGTTAAAGACCTGTTATATGGCGGGAGTGAATAAACATGGTAAATAGATGAATCCTTTCATGTAATCCATTAAATACATCAATGTAATCGTATTCTGAATATTGACTATTTACACTGTAACGGTGTCAGAATACAGTTATACTTATGTTTTGAATTCTAGATACATAACAATGTTATATTACTCTGGTACACATATTCAGTGTGTATTCAGTACACACTGAATATGTGTATCAGAGTAATATAACATTGTTATATCATCTATTTACCATGTTTATTCATTCCTAAATTAAATTACAGTGATTCCATGAATTTCCCAGAAGCCCTTGAAATAAACCACATTACTACAGGTTTACATGCAGTTTGGTTAGCTGCCTGCTCAGAAGCAGCTTTTCTGGTGTGTCTAAAGTCATCGGCGTCTTATTGGTTAGCTTAGCTTGGCTATCCTAACTCTTTATAGCTATAAGTAACAACCTACTAAGCCGAAGTGTGTATTGACAATCTTCTATATGCTAATTAATGCTAGATAGCATGTCAAGTAGCCATAGTTATACAGGAGCATACAGGAGATTTTCAGTTTGTAATTTAGCATTAGCTTTAAAGCACTAGCTTTATGTAGAATGCAGTTCCAAGTTTAACAACAATATAGGCTACAATATAGGCTGTCTGCTAATGTCATTCATGTGTAAAGCTTCTCCAAAAAGTGGTTTACATGATTAAATGTTTCTGCAAACTGTTTTAGCTATATTTATGCTTCTTACTGTTGATATGTCCATCTTAAGATACAACATGGCTAGCATAATGGTTTCAATCACTCCTTTACTCCTAATGGTATAGTTTTTACTCTTTTACAGCAAATGTTGTATACAGTGACGAAAACACATTCTCAATTTACATACACTTTATGTACTGATGTTGCATGCAAAAAAGAAGGTCCAGCTTGATATACCTGAGCAATATATACCTGAGCAAGGTTGGTGGGGTAATTGCTGACAGTGCTGGTCTATACAGAGCTGAAAGTCAGTGAAGGGAAGGAGAGAGTTCTACCTGTAGTTTTAGAGCTGGTAGTATTTTGACACAGTGATTTACATGAGATTAAGGTTGGCTTTCTATTAGACCATTTCTTCTAGAATTGTCCCATTACACCTTAAATGGTACATGAGTGCCTCAAAACCCTGAGGCACCAGAATATGACTGCTGCACCACTTCTGAATGAAAAGCTGGGAAATCAGAACACAAATGTATTCCAAAGAAGCGAAGAACAGACAGAGTAGGTAAATAGAGCAGGTGTTTAGTTAGCTGAAATTTCATGTCCGAGCTGGGTTAGTTCAGCTCTTAGCTGGTCTCCCGTCCAGTAACTACTAACCTGAGCTTATTTATTACAATTTATTATTATTATTTAGAATAAATAATGTTATTTTACTAAATTGAAATATTACAATATATTTTAAAAAAATATAGCACTGGTACACTTTTCCATGGCTGCGACAACATGCCAGAGCATGTGAGCAGTGCGGAGTGGAAGCAGAGCGACATCATTTTGACCGGAGCGCCAGTGTTCGCTCCGGTATCACTCCATCTTGCAAGCTAGACAGCCTGTTTTTTTCTGCACTGACTATCTCTGCATGACATGGGTGATGACAGACGCCCATTCAGAAGCAGTGTCTTTGCTGCAAAGCTGTTCAGCAAACTTACATACTGGAACTTCTTACAGACCATTTTTTGCTGCATGAATGATGATGAATTGAAAAGCATGTGCGTTTGTTTACCATCTGCAGTGTTTCAGCCTGTGGTGGGCCCATTGCTAAGCCTTCCCGAAAATGGCCTGTGCAATTCTATAATGAGGAGCAGAATAGAACGGAGAGGTTTCTCTCAACATGTGAGCAAATAGTGTGTGCAGAGCAGGAAAAAGAAAACCAGTATAAACCATAATAACATTATAATACAGTTTATTAAATATATTAGTATTAAATATAGTTAACTTGTGTTGCTTAAATAGATATCTGATTAAGGGGAGAATTACATAACTAATAGACACAAGTGCTACCCAGCTGTTGTATGAATGGTTATTGATAGTTATCCATGAACGCTGGTGAAGCATATGACAACATATTCATATTTTCCCCCACAGTAATGAAAAAGAGCCATTTACATCCAGCCAAAAAAAGCAGCATGTGCAGTCATCCGATTTATCTGCTCTTGGAAGGGGCCCACAGCACAACAACCCTCTCTACCAATTGGCAGAGGTGTGTTAGGCTAAAAAACTCCACTAGAGGTCACTGAGTCTTTCAGGAAATAAGTCTTTACTGTTCTCATCCGTGGAAGAAGCAAACAAGTAAATCACTCATATGGATTGTTTTTGGTGGAATTTTTGAAGGTAAGTTTATATTGTGAGCATATTTAAATTTTTGGTGAACAGAATGATGTAACTTTATACAGCAAAAGGGAGTCTAATAAGGGTAAAATAATAATAAAAAAAAAAACATCTTGTTACCAAAAGGTATAAGTGTTATTGCTAAAGGTGTCTATGCAAAGCTAATGTAATTAAAATTGACTGTGTGCTTTATTATTATTGCTCCAACAAAAAAACAAAATTCATTTTCTTTTTCTTGGTGAGTACATTAAACAGTTAAAAAATATTCTTCTGCACATTTTATGCATTTCCACATTTTTACCAGAGAGGTCACCAATTCCCCAAATCTGCCAAAATTACAAATTCCATCTTTAATCTTCATCAGAATAAGGCCTTTAGCTTAAAATAAAGGATGTTATAAGTAACGTATCTGAGTATAGACAGGATCAGTTAATGCATCTTATTACAGTTCACACTAATCTCCCACTTGGTCTACCTGAACCACCAGGGTCGTAAGAGGTAAAGTGCAGACACAGTGAAGTTTCACTGGTAAATGGTCAACACCAGTTACCCAGTTCTGATTCGGCACTCTCTTAACTCACACAAAAGGCAACAAGAGTACCCCAACAAAAAGGTAGATACCACAACCTAAGGGCAAAGACAAACAGATCCAATTAGAATACAACCAAAATTAAACAATGTACAGCTAATGTTTAACATTGTTGTAAGGGGCCGCCCACGCCGTGGTCCTCCCACCACCAGAGGGAGGCCACGCTCTACCACTCCCAGTAATCAGGCTTATTGATTACACCTGGTTAGTGTCCTTATAAAGGACTGCCCACTGTTCAGACGGTGTGGAGTCTTGTTTCTGCCCAGGCTATGCTGGGGGAAGAAAGGGAACTGCTAGTTCTCTCTCAAGCCCTCTTGGATCCTTTCCCTTGATGCTGCTTCTGTTTTTTTCTCTTTTTTTGAAAAGTATCTTTTCCCCCCTTCTCTGTAGTTCAAGAGGTCAGAAGATACTCGTCCCTCTTTCCCCGAGTATCTGTTTTTCAGCTCTGCGATACAAACCGAGTGCCCATGATTTGATTGCCTTTTTATCTTAGCTTGTTTTCAGCGTGTTTGTTCTCGTTTTCCTGCCTTTTGCTTTTTCCCTTTGTCTAAAGTAAGGCTGTGTCGTACTTAATTCCAACTTTGCTGTGCTGCAGTGGTTAGCACGCTGCTGTCCTACTGTTTCTAGTTCTGTTGATGGCAGTTTGAATCTCGCTGGTTCATTTTTGTTTTATCTGTCACGCCGGTCTTTTGTGACTTCTCTCTCATTTTTCCTCCCTCCTCCAGTTATCTGTTCTTTTCGTTCCTAATCGTGTACACTCCTTGAGTTTGTCCCTCTTTCCCTCAAAAAAAGCTCTTCACCTCTCTGTTCAATCATGAGTACACCAGTACCCCTGTTGAGTAGTGGTTAGTACATAGCTGTCCCACAGACTGAAAGCTGGTTCAAACACCAGCCGCTGTATCACTCCATGCGCCTGTTTTATTTTGTTTTGTTTTCCTCTGTTGTAACACTGTCTGCATTTGAGTCCACCCTGGTGGAGGTTTCCATTAGGGGGTTAAAATAAATGTAGCAACAACCCAGAGAGGACTCTCTTCCTCTTTAAGGATTGCTGCCCTGTTACAATTGTACCAAATTCAGTTTTTCTTCTTAATCAAACATTCAATTTATTTCTGTATCAGTGGAAATGTACCAGCATGGGTGTTAACATGGTCATTGTGGTTTTGCCTCTGATCTTCAAATTTGTGAGTTTAGCACATGGATGAGGGGAGGAGGTGCTATGAGGCTTTTTGCTCTGCTCGTCACTTCAGATCATCGGATAAGAGCAGACTGCATTGCACTTGTGAACGCACATTCACATCAGTCAAACTTTCTGTGAGACATCACCATATGGTCATACAAGACTTCATAAAGCAGTTTATAGTTCTGTAGTGGAACAAGCTAATTATTGTTTGATAACAATATCATTTTATATATATATATATATATATATATATATATATATATATATATATAGTAAAAANCACTGTGGAGAACGTTATGTTGCCTGCAACATCATTCAGCATGACCAGTTTGGTGGTGGGTCAGTGATGGTCTGGGGAGGCATATCCCTGGAAGGACACACAGACCTCTACATGCTAGACAACGGCACCCAGACTGCTATTAGGTATCAGGATGAAATCCTTGGACCCATTGTTAGACCCTACGCTGGTGCAGTGGGTCCTGGGTTCCTCCAGGTGCACGACAATGCCCGGCCTCATGTTGAAGAAATTGATACCATTGACTGCCCCCTCTGAGAAGTTGAGTCCGGAGGAGGGGCGGAGCCGGGCAAACCCGGAAGCGTGACATTCCCCGGTCCATATGAGGAAAGATATTCTGCATGATTTTTTTTCTCATTGAGATTTGATGTTTTCAAAGTGTTCCTTAAATTTTTTGAGCATATATATATGTATGTACGTATGTATGTATGTGTGTAATTAACAATATATCACATCAATTTATTGTTTGCTTTACAGCTTTACATGCAGAAATCTCATATGCTGTATCACCATCACCTCCTCTGCTAGAACATCAGCTGAGTTCATGTTGTTCCATGGATCTCTCAGTATAAACCATGTAAAGAGTAACATGCAAGCATCTTTACAGTAATCAAGAACTATTTACAAAATTTAAGTCTCTGCGAATCCGACTATATCATGAGGTCTTCGTTGCCAAGCTGCTGTCCAAGCATCCCCACTGTTGCCTCTTCTGCCATGCCCTGCCTGACCCTGTTGATGGTTTTTGCCACACTGCTGCTTCTGCCTTCTTTGTTGTCCATCCTTGCCAAGATGCCTCTTCTACAGTCATCAGCAGGGCTTGTTTTTCTTCACCTCTCGTCTTTGAGTTTGTAGTAGCGGCACGCTCCTGTCGTCCGCTGGGGGCGATCCCACTTCCAATATGACAAAAAAGGAGGCACGGGAAACAGTATTTGCATAACCTTTTTTGACCAAATGAACTCTGGTTCTTGAACTGGTTCCATTCAGGCTTCTTAAATCCTTGATGCAATTTAAGGAACCAGTCTGCGTTTGCACCAGTTTTTAGTGGAACCAAGGAACGTAAAAGGATACGACATTAACGTCAACAAAGGGTGTTGCACAACGGTAGTAAACAGTAGTAACAAGATGGCAGGGAGCACACGGATTACCGTTGTGCTGTTTGGTTTTATCCAGAAAACAAGCATGGATCAACTATTAGTGAGAAGCAGACGTGGAAGAGTTTCTTAAGCAGACCACTGGGTGTCGCCGTTGTCGGATCAACATCTGACATGCCCACAGATGTAGTCATGGATCATGCTGAAGAACCTACTAATATTTGGTTCCAGCTGGGAATTAATTTTTTTGGTGGAAATGTGCCAAATGTACCAAAAGCTGTTTAAAATTAGGTGAGCGAACCAGACCGGAACCTGTTCCATGTAAATGGAAAAGGGCTATGAGTAAACACTCTTTTACAGAACCATTGACATAGCCGGTTCAAGACAGATTCATGGATAGACATCCAGTCTTACGCAACGGTCCAACACAGTACAACACAAGTAGCATGTGTGCACATCTTTTCATCAACATCAGCAACTATCTACAAGATTAAACTCTGTCTTATTGTGAGACTGCTGCTACCGTGAGGCTCTGCGTGTCACTGCTCTGTATAGCCATGCCTTCACTGCATCTATGGCTGAATGAGCCAGCAGTGGGACGATATCACCGTGATGCGACAACATTGTATCTCCACTTTTGCATGTTTAATTTCTCTGGAGACTCCAGCTTTGTGTTAACATCTGATGCTGAACAGAACAATACAATTGGTCCAATTGGATCTCATTTCACACTCACTTCATGCATCTAAGAGTTAAACTGATGATCTGTTTGCACTTTAACACAAAACTGTTAACTGGCTGCTTGCATGTGAATCACTTCACACTTTAGTAAACACTAACAGCCTTAGCAGCAAACAGCATCAGCAACACCAAGAACTTCCTCTTTCAACCTTGCATTACCAGAACCAGATCTTCATCGCCATGTATGGAAATTCACAGTTTGTAGCTGATTCAAGGTCTGCTGTGCATAAAGATGTGCCTGGTGCTCAGTGTAAAGCATCTGGATCAATGCAGACCATGGAGAGTAATGACATTTTTCCAGTGTGTGACGCCTCTCCAGTTGTTTCATTAGTCAAGTTCTGTCAGAAATGGCATGTGTAGGATCTAAAATGCTTGACAGGAGTTAATATAAAGGATCATCTGATTTATGCTGCAGTGGTCAGGTGCTCTTGAGTCTCTCAGTCAGTCTGAAGTCCCCGCCTCTCTCTCTCTCTCTCTCTCTCTCTCTCTCTCAGGAAGTGGTGGCTGTTGAACATAGAGCATTGTTCAGTCAGTAAGGGGACAGTATGGAGCTCAGTGCACTCTCTGTAATACTGTGAGTAAATGTTCTTTATGTATTCACTAAAGTGAGAGCTGCTGTATGGATTTATTAATATTCAGTCTCAGGGTTATGAGTGATCAGTTTCTGTGTGATTCACTCACTGTATAGAGTTTACAGACAGTTTACAAGCTTTTGTTTCATGTTGATGTCAATGTGCAGAGTGAAGAGGGTAATGTGTTGTCAAGTCAAGAGGCCTTTATTGTCATTCCATCCATGTACAAGTACACAGTGGAGTGAAATTATGTTCCTCCAGGAACAAGGTGCAACATGGAACAACAGAGTACAAAGTGCAAACGTGCAGACATACGTGTGTAAACACAAATTAAAACTAGAAACAATACAATAAATACAATAAATTAAACAGACATTAGACACAGTAAACAGGCAGGACAGTGCAGCACCAACACAGCACTCATTTTCAGACATGAGGTAGTAGAATGAGTTGTTGTAAACTGTTTGAATAAAACTAGAAGGATTAACTACAGACAGAGTCCACCCTGCTTTTGTCTGACCTCTGGTATGTCCATATTCCATCACTTCTATCAGCAGTAACATACTCTGTATATCGCTGTACATTATGCACTTCTAGTTTAGATTCTGTATCTTGGTGTCTTGCTGTTGTGTCTGATGTTAAAACTGGTTTGTGTTTTGCCTGTTGACTGATTGATCGTACATTGATTGGGTATTTATTCATGCATGGTATGTTTTGCTCTTGTTGAGAGATGTTTTATACACTACTAGATGTGTTAGTGACAGTGACAGTGGTGGTAGTGGTCAGCACTGTTGAAGACATGCTTTGGCGTTTTGGGTCCGACAGACAGTGATCTTTGACGAGCAGACAGGAAATAAAGCCACTCTGTGTACAGTCATATATGTGAAACAGTGAAAAATGAACGGGTGTTGGTTTGACAAACTGAGATGAGGTGAAATGCAAAGTGGATATTTGAACATCTAGAGGAGCTATGAGAATGGCTGTGTTGTATGTGTTAAGTTAAGTTAAATGTATCTGCACAGCACATAACTATGTGCAGGTGTTTGATTAAGTGTATTTAAATGCGCACCAATAATCCAATCATTGTCAGATTTCAGCGGGTATGTGATTATTTAGATGGTCATGTAAACAGCATACTTCGAAAGACTTCTTAGGCTGCAATAGGACTTGGACCTGGAGCGCTATAATCTGTTAATTCTAATTTTAGTGCATACTTCATATATGTACATGTACCCTTTAGGGCCCTGTGAGTGCATTCATAAAACCCATGGGATGATCTGGGTCTGAATCCATTATGTCCTTACTTCCTTAATCCCAATATTGCCTAATACACATTTAGGCCGCAGGTGTATACAACCAAGCACCTCGGCATGCAGACTGCTTCTACACACATTATTGAAAGAATGGGTCGCTCTCAGGAGCTCAGGAAATTCCAGCCTGGTACCATGATAGGATGCCACCTGTGTAACAAGTCCAGTCGTGAAATTTCCCTCCCAACTAAATATTCCACAATCAACTGTCAGTGGGATTATAACAAAGTGGAAGCGATTGGGAACCACAGCAACTCAGCCACGAAGTGGTAGGCCACGTAAAATGACAGAGCAGGGTCAGCAGATGCTGAGGTGCATAGTGCGCAGGGGTCGCCAACTTTCTGCAGAGTCAATCAATACAGACCTCCAAACTTCATGTGGCCTTCAGATTAGCTCAAAAACAGTCCATAGAGAGCTTCATGGAATGGGTTTCCATGGCCGAGCAACCGCATCCAAGCCTTACATTACCTAGCACAATGCAAAGCATCGAATGCAGTGGTGTAAAGCGGCACCACTGGACTCTAGAGCAGTAGAGATGTGTTCTCTGGAGCAATGAATCACGCTTCTCTGTCTGGCAATCCAATGGATGAGTCTGGGTTTGGAGGTTGCCAGGAGAACGGTACATGTCTGACTGCATTGTATCAAGTGTAAAGTTTGTTGGAGGGGGGATTATGTTGTGGGGTAGTTTTCAGGAGTTGGGCTCGGTTCCAGTGAAAGGAACTCTTAATGCTCCAGCAGACTTTGAGATTTTGAGAGATTTTGGATGATTTCATGCTCCCAACTTTGTGGCAACAGTTTGTTGATGGCCCCTTCCTGTTCGACCATGACAGCGCACCAGCGCACCAGCGCACTAAGCAAGGTCCATAAAGACATGGATGAGCGGGTTTGGGATAGAAGAACTTGACTGGCCTGCACCAGTCCGGAGTCCTGACCTCAACCCGATAGAAAACCTTTGGGATGAATTAGAGTGGAGACTGTAAACCAGGCCTTCTCGTCCAACATCAATGTTTGACTTCACAAATGCGCTTCTGGAAGAATGGTCAAAGATTCCCATAAACACATTCCTAAACCTTGTGGAAAGCTTTCCCAGAAGAGTTGAAGCTGTTATAGCTACAAAGGGTGGGCCAATATCATATTAAACCCTAAGGATTAAGAATGAGATGTGACTCAAGTTCATATGCGTGGCAGAAGAGTGAATGCTTTTGGCAATATAGTGTATTTACACCTTCCCCTAAACCCAGTGCGAACCACAGCAGTCACCAAAATACATAAAACACAAAACATAAAACATAACTCTTTTGGGTAAGTAAGTAAACCAGTAAATGATATATGCTGTGTTTTTACTTACAGCTGTAATAATCGTCCTGGTGTAAACTCTGCAGCTTCAGCAACATAATTTGGTGCCAAAACTGTAGGAAGATAGCCGAGAATCCGGGGGACCGCAGTCGCATAGTCCTTGCAGATGAAACCTGACACCACAGGCATCCATTAGTCAAAGGTAAGCAGAAATCTGTTTAGTTTGCATATTAGGTGGGAGCCAGGTTTTGGACCGTAGTGGGTAGAAGCAGGAATGAAAGAGAAGTGTAAAGGTAGCTGATGAAGAAATCAGAAAAAAAAATAAATAAAAAGGAGCTTAAAGCAACAGAAAATACTTAAAAATAAGTGAAGAATAAAGGGAAATAAAAGAAAGAAATAAGAATACACATACACCAGACCACATTTTGTATGTTACAGTGGTAACTTATCATACCCTGGCCACTTGGGTATCAGAGTGCTTCCGGTAACCTATATTGTATAGTGCAGTCTGTGTACCGATATTCAACAAATGAAGCGCTTGTATCTTTTTGGTCGACCCCGACATCCAGAAGAGGAGTCACTAGTACATACAAAATACTATAGACGGTCAGAACCTTTAATGTCATTCAAGGCTTTGAAAAGAATGTTGTTCGGCCGTAAAATAAGATTACATCCACGTCATACAGCTAACATAGATACAGCAACATCACATACAGATAGCTTACAGTAACAGTAGTTTATGTTAAAGGTGTATACCTGGGAAAGCAGTGTTGGAGAGATCAGTGAGCGGAGGGAGACTATAACTAGTTAGATAGAGTTCTAGATCAGGGAAAATCGAATTCACTCTGACAAACAGTGACTAACTGAATATATGAATAAAATCATGAATCAGTCAATACCAATTAGGCTAGAACTAACTGACATTTAATACAGGAACTAAAGAAATGGAACACAGATTATTAAAGGAGGCTCAAAGATATAGTTGACAATTTTGGCCTAACCAAAACTGTAGAGATTTAGGAGGAAAATAACACTTCAGAAGAGTTCATTAACTAACTTATGGCTGTTAACTGAAAACATTTATGGATTATGAGAGAGAATAAAATACATTTGGACTGTTTAGACCTATATAGAACACATTACTAAATGCCCAGGTGTTTTCAGAAGCAATGCTAGACCTTACAGATTCCTAAATACTTTAGGAAAATACTTTCAGATTCCTACATACCTGAACCTGAAAGTGAAATGTTTAACAAGAGTTTATAATGAAAGAAAAAACTATATTGCATGAATAGTCTTAAATTTGAAGTAAGAGTTAATTCACAGACACCACCCAAACCACTGGGAGAAACACTGGGAAGTTTTTGTTTAGTCTTATCCTACAACCCAAAACTGACCTTAATTAGATTTACCTTAGCAAATTTAACTTATTAGTGAAGCAAACCAAAACACCAGTTATGACAGAATAGTTTTACAGTGATGTAGAAGTTGAATATCAAATTTAAATCCAAATTTATTTATATAGCACTTTTTACAAGTAATGCTGTCTCAAAGCAGATTTACAGAAAAGCAGTTTATAAAATAATAAATATTTTATAATATCTAAGAAACAGTATAAATATAACAAAATAATACGTGTATATTTAAATAAGAAAGGGAGTCCATGTATTGATCTAAGGTAAGGAATGGAATCCAGATGCGAGCCCCCCATAAGCAAGCCAAAAGCAAGAGTAGCAAGGAAAAACTCCCTAGGAGTAAGAGGAAGAAACCTCGAGAGGAACCCAGGCTCAAGAAAAACAGAGCTAATGAGATTTTATTACAGAATACAACAAGGAAGTTTAGTGCCTAAACATCTTTCAGAAACATTCTGACTAATCCAGGAGTATAACTGGGTGAGCGGTGAGACTGGGAACCTTCAAGTGGTTAGGCCAGACTGAGTATTCTAAAGGGTAAACTATCCTTGTTAGTTCTGTTTCAGACTCTGCATTATAGCGGTTTTGATGTATAATGATGAATCTGCATGTATGTTGTGCATTTTATATGCAGTTTTCTTACAGGTGTAACTGCTTTGACCAAGCCTGTGTAGGAGAAGATACCTGCTCTCACCCCCACTACACTCTCTCTCTATCTCTCTCTCTCTCTCCCCCTCTCTCTTTCTCTCTCTCGACTCTCAAATCATTGTATAATTTATTTTACTTTTGAAATATTTAGAGATAAAATGGATCACAGAAACTATAAACAGATGTACATTTATAAGGTTTAATCTTGGTTATGTGGTTAATTACCCAATAGATTTTGGCCTGCTGGTCTAAAGGAGCAATTCAACGACTGTAATAGACTGTGCTTCTATGTCCACTTTTGTTTAAGGTAGGATGAGAGAACAAGAGTAAAAAAAGATTTAGTGAAAGAGTAATACATTGGGTCTGAGGGAAAGCTGAAAGGATGCTTACTTAGTTTTGGAAATTCATGAAAATCAATCGATTCTTTTCCTGCAACCCTTCTGGTTTTGTTTTCACTGAAGACTGCATTAAGTACACAAACTATGTACTAGACGTAAAGTAGAGATAGGCATGGTAAAATATTCCTCCTATTTTTCCAGTAAAAATAGACGTTCCTCCCCTTAGACCTCCACTGGAGTAAAAGTATTAACATCAAATATACTTGAGTATGGAGAGTAAAAGTAGCATGATTCATTATTGTTCTAATGTTTTATTATCATTTCTGGAACAAGACTCTTAATCAACTCATTTTAGGTGAGGAGACTCTAGTGTCACTCTCAGTACACCAGTCTTTAATAGAAGGTCTTTAATTAGTCTGACACTGATGTCTATTCAAATGATCACAAGCACAAAACACCGAAGGAGAACAGTTTCCGTTAGCTAGAACCAAGCTCTGTCCAACAGGTCAAAACAAGCTCAAAACAGTGACCACTGTACTCTAATTGGTGGGCTCGCTTCACACTTCTTAGTGACTGGTTAGTAGTGTAAACTAATAACCGTGTTTTCAGGACTAGATCAGCCTGTCTGTCAGCATGAGTGTGAACGAGAATGCTAAAGGTGTGCGTGTGTTTGTTTGCATGTGCATATGTGCATTATCCTTCAGGAGTTTGGAATCACTGTTTATAATTATATCAGAAAAGTCAAATATCCTGAAAATGTATTCATAAACTGATCTAAAAGTGATTCTGGTAATGTGCACGTATTTTGATGGGTCTGCTAAATAAAAGAAATATGTAGAAGTGTGCGTCTGCATTATGAAAGACATTCCAAAGGTAAATAACTAGTCATCATTAACAGTGATTCCAGGATTTTCGTAGTGTAGAAGCGTGAGTTGCTGAGAGCTGAGTAAGACACAGTATTCTTTCAGCTCTCTTACTGCACCTTTAGGTCAGCCTGTGTGTGTTCCTGACCCCAGCTGTGCTCAGGCCTTTTCCCGTTTGAAAAATCTTTCAGCACTAGTATGTCTCTGTGCGCTTGAGTTATTGGCTGTATTCTGAGTCTCCTTCAGAACAACACATTGAAAATTGTCTTGAAAGTTGTTCAGTGTTTGCTTGTTTGAAGAAAGACAAAATCCCTCCGTGATACTGAATATTTTGGACTGAATTATATTCTTCTTTTTTTTTTAATTTCAATCCTGGAATTTTGTGCTGCCTTTGTGCATCATAAGGGCCCTCAGAAAATGATGTGTCTGAGAGACTTTGGAACTGTTTCAGGACCCTTAGAAACAGGGGGGCTTCCACAGTCTGGAAAATCACAACTGACTCACATGGGGCCTGCAGCATGCTGTCGCTGTGCACTTTTTTGACTGAACTGGATCTGTTTCATCTGCTGCATCTGAGTGCTGTATCTTCAATGTGGAAATAAACCGAAGGGCTGTGACTACGGTTCCAGTGCATGTGAAGGATGCTGGATCTGGAGGAGCAGAGCAGTGAGAGAAGCTGTTTCTTTCTGTTTCTCCTTCTGCTTCGTCCACCATGATATGACATTGAGAATGGAGTCAGTGCTGTTGGAGTGTAAGCTGCAGTTTGAGCAGAGCACAAGGACAGCCTAGCGACTCAGCCTGTCTGATGACGTCATGGTGCTCCAATACCTCAGCCTGAGTGAGTGAAACTCAGATGAAGAGAACTTTAATAAAGACAGTAATAATAAATACATGAAACATCATTTCAGTAACAGGAGGGTGAGTCTCAAATGTAGCTGTTTTGGTTTGCCCCATATACTACATAGAAAACTGAATTCAAGAAACTTCAAATCTGGTGGTGACTCAGAATGGCTACTTGTTTATCAATTTGTTTAAAAGTCTAGATTGAGAAAGAGCATGTCCTCTGGATTTCTCCCATAATTCCCTTTGGTTTGATATGCTATTTCCACTTTACACATAAACAGCCTGCTCCATAAGAATCTAGATAGTACCCAATTAGAGAGACGATTGTTAGGCAGATTACAGCCATAAAGGCCACTTTCAATTATGCTTTTCTTTAACATCCAGAAGGTTGAATGTTCAGACAAACAAGTTTAGTTGTCACACTGCAATATCAATTATATAGTTTAGGGATATTAATCTGTAAACTGATCTATTGATTGTATTAACCAGTATATTGATTTAAGGTCAGTTAAGGTATTTTCAATGAGGTCTTGCCCTGGTTAGACCTTCTTCCAAAGTTGAGCTCTGCTGACGTTTCACTGTTTTGATAGCTCAAGCACACAGACACAAAAATGAAAGCTGTTGCCAGCTGCTGAAATTGTTTTTCTTTGGGGTCTATCTGCCATTAACAGCACTATAATGAGCCAGCATGTCAACTAACACCGCTATCATCAGCTTAATATGCCATTTCTGGAAACCTTCTCACATGTCTTATGTTTTGAGAATGCTTGTCAGGAGTGAGGATGAGAAGCTGAAGATCTTTGAGAGACGACTGACTGACAAGCGTCATGAAAAACTGCCTTATGTGATCCATGGTGGACAGTGAGCGAGGAGAGTCTCACATGGGGACTGGTGCGCAATAGGCCCCAGCATGTCCACTGCTGAGATGAAGACACACTTGTTCTCATACATGGTATGGGGACATCTGTCATCACTCCCACATCACTTAGATGTCGTGTAAATGGCCATGGAATTTCATCCTGAAGGTTGGAGTGGAGGCGTGATTTGGAGATTCCTCCATGAACATATCCATTGTTACATATCTATATCTAGACATCATATAGATATATCTGTTGTTTTTATTTATAGCATCTTAGTGAACCAGAACGATTTTTGTATTGTGGTGTCATAATGAACATGCATTAGACGTTGGGGGTTGTTTTATGGTTTCAGGAGCTGCGGTACCATTGAAGTCTGATAAATGTGTTAATTCATGGTATTGCCCATGTGGCAATGGGGGGGTAGGTCCGAAAGCATTCCATGATGACCATGTGTAGAACGTCCATGTCACCGGAGACTGGGTGTACATCAAAGTCTTACCAAAAATGCAGCATGGGTAAATTATCTGTGGTATAAGCAACAGAGATCGATGAACAATGCTACTGGGGCTTTAGAGTCGCTGGGTCAGCAACTTGACACCTCTAAAATGGCAATGCCAAACTGGCTTGGCATATATACAAGGGCCAGACGATGGTGTTGGTGCACCGTTTGGTGACCACTGTTAACATCTGCATTCCTATGAACACTGCAGATGAAGGTAACTTTACTAAAGTGATGATGGATAATCTGAGGGATTTTAGGGATGAACGAGAATTAGGGAACTTTGATATATCAACTGCTTCTTGTTCAGTATTACAAGTAATTTTCACACGGTACAGAACACACATTAAACAAGATGTACAGTATTTGATTGTACGTTCACCCAAGCAGGCTGTCCACTGGCACCCATTCCCAGACTATGTGGACTCATGTCTTTTTGCTAGTGCTGCGATTGCCCAATTAACTAGGTAGCTACAACAACCTTCTGCATTTTACAGACAGGAACAGTAATACCAATACACTGGCATCTCCATAGAGTGTTCATACTTACATGTTTATGGTATAAACTGTACTTAATGCAGTATCATACCTGAAAAGGGCAGATAATAAATGAGAAGACTCAAATGTAGTGTTTCCTCTCTTCTGTACTGAGAGTTAATGAGGAAATGCTCTCTGTTCAGGCATAAGTAATCAATTGCACATCCCTGTTTTCAACTAAACGGGTACATGGATGAAAGATTCACTATTGGTAGGTTATGTCTACTAAACCTACCACTACTATACACTGTGTTTTAGCAAAGTGACATTCTGTTTTGGTGTGCTCTGATCCACACTGAATGTACCTTATCACAAGTAGCCCTGCAGCAAGTGCTTATGTTTTGGTGATTCATTTGGTAGTTCATTGTAATTAACTGTTTCCTGATTTGTTCTGTGTATTTCCCAATGTTTTAAATTATTTTGGCCTTAACTTAAAGGTCTGATTAATGCGTTCATTGCTTGGAACTTATAGAGAGGTGCCCAGTTGTACTTACGGTAATGCTACCTGAGGCAACTGACTATATCAATAAGGGTTATCAATAATGATGTTGTGACTATTCAGTAGTCAGTAAGGTTGAATTATGTGTGGGATATTTTATGAAATAAAACAGATGTATTATATTATATATAGTTTAAACATGATTAGTTATGTTATTCTCTCTTGTCATGAGTTGTGACTCTCTGTGTTTGTCTGTTTGGCCCGTAAGATGTTACAAATGTATCAGTAGGACTGTGAGCAGGACTGCGTACAGGGCCTGCTTCCCGGTGGGGTGCACGCACACAGAATGACTTTCCCCAAGGACAGCTCAGAGTGACTCGGTTATAACCATATACTGTTAATGTCTTTGATTAATGAAAACAATTAATAAAACTTTTAATACAAATCAAGGTTCAATGGCCTAGACCTGATTGTGGCCTTGGCCAGAAATTGTAAATAGAATATGTCTTAGTTTTTAAATAATGGAGGTTTTTCGTAAGAGAAAAACTGTGACAATTAAAGAAACAATGTATTTTTGCTGGAAGGTTTGAAGATAATTGCATTTTGTGAACTCATGATGATATGTGGCTTGAATGTTGTGAAAACTTGAGGGTATGAGGAAAAATGACAGGTATAAAAATTGTATATGTAGAGCCTTAATAAAAAATAGTTTTGCTGTTTTCTGTCAATCCTGGTCTTCTTTATTTATTTTTATTTTTCATTGCTGAGACTAGAGCAAGTTATCTGCTTGAAAATAACACAAACCTTTCCTAATTCCCTATTTAGCGATAACCAGCTGAAAATGGCATCAAACTCCCTACATCCTAGTAAATGACAACCAAGGATATGACTCCAAATAGGGCCATAGTCAGAACAAGCAAAGGGTTAAGCACAGTAATAACAATCAACAGGCCTAAAATGCAAAAGACTGGAAAAAAGAGACACAATTTGACACTGAATTTATAAGAAGTGGAGTATGAGACTGAGCCAATCAGGAATGAAGGGAGGGTTCAACCAGTTAGGGACAGCAGGCAGGATCACAGACTACACCTGGAGCAGACAAACACATAAAACAGACACATACAACAGATTGGCCAGCTAATCACAACTAGGGTTATATCATTACCCATTCTTTAAACCAAAGTCAGAAAAGGAGAAGTGTAGCATCTCGATTAACGTGTGGAAGAGGCCATTGCCGAACTAGAAAAGAGAATTTCCAAAAGGAGACTTTTTAAACCAAACATTGCCATTGAAGCTAACATCAGCATCACTACAGTGAGCCAGCCAATGCTGGATTAGGAAACTGGCAAAATTCAGTGAAAACAAAGTAATTCAGAGTAGTTGGGTGTGAAATCATGAACTGAAGAGAAACTTGCTGACTCACATTTTCAGAATAGAAGGGAACTGATTACACTGCTTAGTCTTCTTGGTTTAGTCAAAAACGCTCATTATTTATTCTTTATCCCAATTATGTAATCATTATCCCAGATTAGGCACTGAGTTAGGGCTAAATTGAGCGTTAAGGAAAGTTGAGTTGAATTTGATTTGAAGATATTTAGCTGAATACAAGTTAAATGCATCTGCAAAATATTTAATGGTGGCTAACCAAATAAAGTATTACCATAAATTTAATTAAATGAAATTAACACTAGTAGATAATTTTGTAAATAATGTACTTGGTCACTGCACTGAGGTGTTGAAGTGTTGCTAAGCCATGTGCACTTACCTTACCCTAAACTTTAGTAAAGTTGAACTACCCAAATGAGGAACAAACTACATTGTTCCTCAGTCTTTTATTATTAAACAAAACCACAGTCATTTTTTGCTTTTAATGTTTAAGAGTGAATTGTGGGAAAATGAACACAAACCTGCTTCATATACTTTGTTTATGAATTAGAATCAGAAATCAATTGACCATGATGTACACAAGCAATTCATGTAACTGTTAAAATAATGGAAGCACGGGAATTCTGATATTTCATATTCTGGCTTTACTTAAAGAAAATTTTACACTAGAAAGTAGCATGCAGTACATCTACTGCTGGAAATGACCACTAAAATCAGACTGAACATAGGAAGCATATACACACAATAACCCGAACTCTGCAGCAGATTGATAATGAAAAATGTTTTTGTGTAATGCATAAACTGCCAGCTAAATTACCTGAGATGCATTTTTACACAAATGTAGCCAAACCATGGTAATGCTTTTACTCAAGAGCAGCTACAGCTTTTTGGACAACTTAATGGCTATAGGTGGATGCATGCACAGTGTTTATATATTAACCTCTGTGTCAAAATAAAGTGCTATATAAGCCGTCATTTTCCCACCATGCTGTCCCTATAATTATTTACAAATTTATTTGAAAATTAGCTGTTCTCATATAATTATCCCAAAAATGTTATCTCAAGATAATTATCTTGTGATAATTAATCTGAGAAAAAAACCTCATCTCTCATCATGAAAAAGCACATCATTTTTCGCCATGTCTTGTCTGGGACTCCGTAAGAGCCTGATCTAATTTACTGCTAATTCAGGTTCTAACTGGAATGCTGGTGAGGCTGCTCTTGATCAAGAACATTAACAGCAACTTAGAAAGCACTTAAATCAGTCATTCTAATAGCTGAGCTGTTGATCCAGCAGTCTCGACCAGGACACTGTCTGTGCTCTTACAGATTTGAAAGTTTTTATGTTCTTTAGTGTAATTCTGTATACAGAGAGATCATCGGAGTTATGGGACTTGAGTCACATGACTTGACTCGAGTCAGACTCAAGTCACAAATTTAGGGACTTGAGACTTCCTTCACTAACACTGATAAAAGACTAGGCCTGACTTTGACTTGATACTTGACTTAGACTTGAGGAACTGGTAAGGGACCGTCTCTAAACTGCAGGTTCTGTTTAAAACGTAAACGATTCAGAGAGAAGAGGAGCCTGTTGATGTTATTTATAAAGACTTGAAACACCCCGAAATACACAGTTAATGTGAACATCTCCTCCTTTTACAAAGCTGTAGGAAGAAAGGCAGACATGCATTGCAAAACCTGCCACAACTTTACTGAGACAACACATAAACCTACTGAAAAATTGAATTATTTGTAATAAATTAAAATGCCTCTTACAAACATACTACAACCTTTAGTTTGGTAAGATGTGCTTTGTTTGTAGTTAATTTTCATGAATATTAATTCACTACTGTGAGATCCATATGACATTAGATCTAATATCATTTGTTTACAGAGGCCTATGTGATAAATCTATGTGATGATTCCTGGAAATGCAGCTACCTTCTTTCTGAAGGTACAAGATCTGACCATGGTGACACCACTCACTTCAACAACCAGAAGCAATCCAAACTAAATATCTGAGGTTTAAATAAGACCAGCTCCTCCAAAATCCTCTGAACCATGTCCTAATCATTAGCAGCTGATGTGAGGCACCTAACTCTAATTTTAAGTATTTAAGTAGTAATAAATTTGGGCATGTCCTAAACTTTTCCTCACAAGAAAACTGCATTTCTGTTAATTACATTTTATTAAAAGACAATACTTTTTAAAAGACAAAAAGTGAATGACAGATGGGATAAAAGGTCAGGAAGAAATGACATATGTGTTAATATTGATCAATATTAATACTGATTAATATAAAATTCAGCCCTTTATGGTCACTGTCTTTAACTGATTTCAATGTGGAAACTGGAGTTAGAGCACCATAACTTGAGACTTGCTTGAGTTATAGCAGGAACTTGCTTGAGTCTTCCCACAGTAATTTGGGACTTGCTTAAGACTTGAAGGTTATGACTTGAGATTCGGTTGAGACTTGCATGTGTGACTTACTCCCACCTCTGCTGATCATACCTGATTTATACCACTAGGTGTCAGTAGTGGTTTACTTTTCGGAGGGGCTGCTAGTGCAGAAGTGGGGATTACCCGTTTAAGTAGGTTTAGGATCAGCGGCTGAGGGAATAATAGAGTATTTTTTTAACTGAGAATAAGAACCCAACAGTTTCCAAAGTGACACTGCTGTGTACACAGTTCTATGATTTTATGTCTTCTAGCTGAATGTAGTCAAGAAGCTAAAATATGTAAGCTTTAGATCAGTAAAAGTACCAGAACCAGTTAACAGACAAATAAGTGACTGCACAAAACTGATTATTTTTCTTCTTCTTCTTCTTCTTCTTCTTCTTCTTCTTCTTCTTCTTCTTCTTCTTCTTCTTCTTCACTAACTAGTCCCACAAATGTCAAGATATCGAGCCCATTTCAACTCCAGAATGTTCAGTCTGTTTGGGAATGGTGTGTTTCTGTACAGCTTTTTGATCCAGCTTTTTTCAGTTTTAATGGGGAAAAAAAATTCCCATTAAGAATGAATAGTGTGGAAAAGCACACACTCATCTACTGTACTTCTGCTAGACCGAGAGACACCTTTTCGCATAAAGTATTTCAGGGCAGACCCCTGAGCACAAACTCAGTGTTGGTCTGTTTTTTTCCATAACTCGTTTCTCCCTTGTTCATTTTTGGCCCACCCAAAACATATTGTTTCCTTTAAACTCCAGCCACATTTCACGCTCAGCTGTGCATGTGATGTCGTGCCAGACTGTCATGGAATAACCCAAAATGGCAGCGGGTCATCTTCAATGACGAGTCCCGCTTTTGACTTGGTGGAGACGATCAAAGAACCTGTGCGTGACAGCACGGTGGCCAGCACCAAGAACAACGGTTTGTTGTCTTACGTCACATCTCTACAACTCCATGCTGAGATGTCATGTTGCGTTAGCAAACATGGTGGCCTGACGCCATACTGCAAGGCACTACTTCTGTATGTGTAGCTCAATAAATATTGCCCATATCAGTCTAAATTTAGCATAATTTATTGTTTCATCATTATATATTATATATATTTCCCATAACAAGAAGCAAGGAAAAAAAAGAAACTACTGCCACCTAGAGGAACAAAATATGACAATGGCAGGAAAGCATGGTTAGGCTAGAGCACGTGCTCTGCATCATGCAGATAACTTAACAATAATAAATTACATAACAAAGTGACAAACTGAATGATTAAAAACCCCTTTATCGAGTTCAACAACCATATACAATCAACACAATCAAGCAAATGGTCAGACAGCCAGCCTGAACAAAACAGGTTCATCTCAGTAACTTCACACATTTACTAGCTTTGATTAAAAGAGTGTAAACAGCCTGCACACTGATCTACAAGCATTTAACTGAACAAAATACAGTGTACAGTATATAGAAGCATTTTCTGGCTGTGTTGAGAGACGAACTTACCCATAGCTGGAATATCTCAGTCTGCTGTGCATCTCCCAGCATACATTCTGCTTATAGAATACAAGGGGGTGGCGGCATTTGACCAGAAGATGGCGCTGAGCTGATCTGCAGGAATTTTACATAACCCAGTGTGACATAGGCCTGGTTCAGCAGTGAGCTTGAACAGAGGCTTGGCCTTTGCAGAGCATCTCGCAATGAAGTGCTTATAGTACATTACCACACCTAAAAATGACCCCACTTTCCTCACACATGTTGTTTACATATCAGTATCCCTGAGGTCAGTCGCCTGGAGGTCACTAGCGGCTTTAACCTTCTCCAGATCCGTTTGAACACCATCCTAACATATGATGTGGCCAAGAATCCTCCCGGATCCTCTAAGGAAGCAGCATTTCATAGGCGTGAGTTTGAGGTTGTGTTCTGCAAGATGGGAGAACACCATCTGCAACCTCTGAAGGTAAACCTCTTCGGTAGGTGTGAACACCAGAAGGGCTTTTAGGTAGCAAAGCATCGTCCAGTTGTTCCCTATTTGCTGTTTTTCTCTCAACTTTCTCTTACAAATTCCCTCTTAACGTTTACCAGCAGCACCCCAATCCTGATTTCTAAATGAATTTCCTCCTCTGATTAAACATCTACATCTTATTACTGGATAAGACTTTATCTTTATTGTAGGAGTTACTGTCTGTTGTCTTAACTGTGGTAATTTCATCTGATCCTGCTAGACTGTGCTCCAGTCTGCTTTCAAAGCTGGTTTACAGCTTATCCACACTATCTAGGGTCCACATNTCCTCTAAGGAAGGAGCATTTCATAGGTGTGAGTTTGAGGTTGTGTTATCCAAGAAGGGAGAACACCATATGCAACCTCTGCACGGAAACCTCTTCGGTAGGTGTGAACACCAAAAGGTCTTTTAGGTAGCAAAGCAGGCTGATGAGGTTCTGATTGCTGAATATCAACATCTTTATACACAAATCATGTTCTTTTAAAAGCATCGTCCAGTTGTTCAAGTTTCTCTTACAACTTCCCTCTTAACTTTTACCAGCATCACCCCAGTCTGGATAAGACTTTATCTTTATTGTAGGAGTTACTGTCTGTGGTCTTAACTGTGGTAATTTCATCTAACCCTGCTAGACTGTGCTCCAATCTGTGCTTTCAAAGCTAGCTTACAGCTTATCCACACTATCTAGGGTCCACATCACCTTTCTATTCATAAGACATACCACCACTCCATCGTCCTCACTCTACCCCCAACTCCACCATCCTGAGTCCACACCACCACTCCACCGTCCTCACTGCATCCCCCACTCCACCATCCTGTGTCCACACCACCGCTCCACTGTGTCCACACCACCGCTCCACCGTCTTCACTCAACCCCCGACTCCACCATCCTGTGTCCACACCACCACTCCACCGTCCTCACTGTATCCCCCACTCCACCATCCTGAGTCCTTACCACCACTCCACCGTCGCCACTCAACCCCCCACTCCACCATCCTGTGTCCACACCACCGCTCCACTGTCCTCACTATACCCTCGACTCCACCATCCTGAGACCAACCTTCTCACTACATATCACCACTCCACCATCCTCACACTACACCACCGCTCAACTATCCTCACTGCAATCCCACCACTCCATCATCCTCACTCCACACCACTGCCTCACTCTTCTCACTCCACACCACTGTTCCACTGTCCTCACTCCACACCACCATCCTCACTCCACAATATTATTCTACAGTCCTCACTCCACAGCACCGTTCCGTTGTCCGTACTCCACACAACCATCCTCAGTCAACAACACTCACTCTATACTACTGCTCCACCATCCTTTCGCTGACCCACCATTCGGCTGTCCTACGTCACACCATTACACTGTCCTCAGTCCACATCGTCATTATACCGTTCTCAGTCCACACCACCTTTGCTTTCTCCTCAGTCCACACCACCCGTCCACCATCTTCACGCCACACCACTGTTCCACGATCCTCACTCCACAAAACCACTTCATTGCCCCCACTCCACATCATCACTCCGCCATTCTCACTCCACAGCACTATTCCACTGTCCTTACATCACCATTCTAAACAGAGACCGTATTGCTGTTTAGACTACGTTTTTGCCACTATAGCCAATGCTTTACATTCTGTCTTCTTGTTCAGACAGTCAGTGGTTTCTGTGTAAGTGGAAACTTACCAGCAGCATTGAGATGGTCATTGTGGTTTTGCCTCTGGTCTTCTGCCTTGTGGCTTTAACAAGTGAAGGAGGGGAGGAGGTGCTATTTAGCTCTGCTCAGCAGTTCAGATTGTCAGATAAGAGAAGGCTAAAATTCAGCTGTGAACATACATTCATATCAGCCAAGCCTTCTATGGTATATGACAGTAAAGCCAGTGCAGCACAACACAGAGCGTAGCACGACACAGTGCGCAGCACCATCACTGTTACAGTACACCATCAGTCATTGACGTGTTATTATACTGAGCTTGATTTTGACGTAGTACCTCTTACACAGTAGGGTCATGCCAGTCCATCAAGGGCCTTCTAGGCCTTCAGAGAGGAATTACTGATTACTGTGGCAGTCGTGGGCTGAAGGTTACTGAACCAGCTTGTAACTTGAGGGTTGTATTGTGGTTGTATTCTGACCTCTTATCAATCATGTTACCATGCTAAATGATTAGACCATTTAAAGACAGGTGACTAATAAAAAAAATAGTAAAGACAACACTGGCTTGTGACCATTAGCACCACCTCCACCCCCTTCCGGAAGAAAAGCACATTCAGCAGCAAACAAAATAAGTGAATCAGCAACAAATCAAGAGTTAACATCAGCACTCCTTTCCACCGCTGGAGAATTTACTCTTGGTGAATAAAGGGCACAAAACTTGGGACATTTCTTCTGGACTGGTAAGTAAAGAGCTGATAATGCTAACACCGAGGAGGATGGAGTGTGATTTATCTTGTTGCATGTGATGGGGGTGGACAAAACTGTTGATATGTTGCCCCCTATTGTTTGGAGTATTAATGTGACAGGTTGTGCCATCTTAAAAATTGCTCCTTTAAAATAAATCATTTATTACATTTTTCACTTTTAATTTATAAGTTAAACAAGTAGACTAGAGGAGTGAATGAAACCCTGAGAAGGTTTCAGTGAAAACGATGTTTGACACGGTGATCAACAATAAGTTTCATTTTATTAACAACAGTAAGTTGAGAACTGTGTCAGTGGAGGTGTGGTGGAGCATCAGTAGTTAATCAGTGGTTAGTCCATGGCTTTGCTGGGTCAGTCGTCTCTGGCAGCCTGTTTATGGTGAAAGAGATCAGAGAGAGTCCACAGTGGTGCAGAAGTACTGATACAGGAAGAAGACTCAGTAAAGGAAAAAGACTGAAAGTCTGGCTGACAGAGATTGAATACTTGATATGTTATGATATGTTACTTGTTATGAACAGGAATCATAGTCAGCTACATAGCTTGTATTTTCACCATCACATTATCTGTTTGTTAGCACAACATCTAAAACTGAGGGCACACTACACAACCTTTAAAACTTGATTTTCATCACACACTGGATCATAGCAAATGCGGGGTTGGGAAACGCTGATAGGACAGTGAGAGCTGGAGAGCATTTCTGTACAACTGGTAGCTGACTTGAAATTGTAAAGAGAATAGCTTGACGCCTGGATCCAAACATCATAAACATGATAAAGGCTTTAATTGGCCAGTGTTTTACAAGCAGCTCCTCTGACCACAGTGGAGTGGTGGTGTGGAGTGAGGATGGTCGAGTGGTGGTGTGGACTCAGGATGGTGGAGTGGTGGGGGTATAGTACAAACGGTGGAGTGGTGGTGTGCCTTACAAGCAGCTCCTCTGTCTCTGCCATCTACAGTGCATGCAGTGTGCATACACGTCTCATCAGCTTATTCTTCCCATTTCTACCTCTCTGATTGAGCTACAGAGCTGCCCATCACACTGCAGGACTCACTAGAGGTTTGAGTCGTAATAATCAAACATGTTTGAAAATATTGGAAGACCTCCAAGCACTCTGAAGCTCGAGACCTCCAGTCACTCTGAAGCTCGAGGCCTCCAGTCACTCTGAAGCTCGAGGCCTCCAGTCACTCTGAAGCACGAGGCTTCCAGTCACTCTGAAGCTCGAGGCCTACAGTCACTCTGAAGCACGAGGCTTCCAGTCACTCTGAAGCTCGAGGCCTACAGTCACTCTGAAGCATGAGGCCTCCAGTCACTCTGAAGCTCCAGGCCTCCAAGCACTCTGAAGCTTGAGGTCTCCAGTCACTCTGAAGCACGAGTCCTCCAGTCACTCTGAAGCTCCAGGCCTCCAGTCACTCTGAAGCTCCAGGCCTCCAAGCACTCTGAAGCTTGAGGTCTCCAGTCACTCTGAAGCACGAGTCCTCCAGTCACTCTGAAGCTCCAGGCCTCCAGTCACTCTGAAGCTCCAGGCCTCCAAGCACTCTGAAGCTTGAGGTCTCCAGTCACTCTGAAGCACGAGTCCTCCAGTCACTCTGAAGCTCCAGGCCTCCAGTCACTCTGAAGCTCCAGGCCTCCAAGCACTCTGAAGC
>CM067482.1:3985994-4002309 GCA_034552555.1 Semaprochilodus insignis | reverse complement strand
AAAAACAGAGCAAAGGTCAAAACACAAAACAAACAGGACTAATAACAGGGTGAAATGATCAGTACACAATGAATGTTGCCAATTCCTCATAACGAGACAAGTTACCCAAAGACATATGTATACAGTGTTAATACTGCTATACAGGTGAATACTGTTAGAATTTCAGGGATAACAAACGTGAATGTGGTATGCGATTGGCTGGCGGTGAGCATGTGACCGTGATGTCACGGAGCGGTGTTTTCTGGGGTTTGGAGTTCATATGAGTGGTGCAGACAGGAGGAGTGCCCAGTCTGTGCAGTTAAGCAGTCTGTAATGTTCTAGTGGTCATCTTGTAGGAGAGAGGAATGTTTTGAAGAAGTGAGGTGTTTACAGCTCTGATGACGTGGGGGTAGTAACTGTTCCAAAATCTGGTGGTTCTTGATTTCACGCTCCAGTATCGGCTGACAGATGGGAGAAGTGTGAAGAGGTTGTGTTGAGGATGGGTTTTGTCCTTAATGATTTTGTTGGCCCTCCTGAGGACCCTGGAGGAGTAAATGTCCTCTAATGGTGAAAGGGCTATTCCTGAGATTGTCTGGGCTGTCTTGACCACCCGTTGCAAACACTTGCGGTCCTGGCTGAAGCGGTTTCCGAACCAGACTCTGATGAAGCTGGTGAGTATGTTTTCAGTCATACACCTGTAGAAGTTCCTCAGAATTCTGGCTGGCATGCCAGTCTTCCTGAGTCTTCGCAGGAAATGCAGTAGTTGTTGTGCGACCAGGTGAGATCTTCACTGATGCTGACTCCAAGAAATTTGAAGGTGCTCACTCTCTCTACTGCTCTCAGATGAGTAAGCAGTGGTTTGTGCTGCACTGCCGTCCTCCCATCGTCCACAATCATCTCCTTCGTCTTGTCAACATTTAAGGAGAGATTGTTGACCTGACACCATGCCACCAGATTTGCCACCTCTAGTCCCATAGGCTGTCTCCTCACCCCCGATGATCAGATGATGGTGGTGTCACTGTAAGAGGCAACACAGTCATGGGTAAACAGCGTGTACAGCTAGGACTTAGCACGCAGCTCGGAGGTGTCCCTGTGTTCATGATCCATGCACTAGAGGTGTCGTTTCCAATCCTGACAGAAGGAAATCCAGCACCTAGTTACACAGAGAGTGTGGGGCTTATCGGTCAGCTTGGATGGGATGATGGTGTTGAATGCTGAGCTGTAGTCAATGAACAGCATTCTAACAGCATACGGAGGCTAATTTTCTCCTCAAGTAAATAAGAACTGAGTCACAGCTAGGGTTAGCTAAGCTTAGCTAATTCACCGCTGTTACTACAAACTACTACAGTCGGTGAAGTGAAATCCGTGCTAACTCTTGAAACTTTTGCTAGCTAACACCATCATGCTAACATGCTAGCGTTAACTGCTATCAGTCACACCGGTGAAGCGGACAGTGTCTCGGAAGCAACCAGTGTGACAGAACTACATGGCAGTAACCGCAGGTCTGGCTGTACGCTGACTAGGTTTATGAAGGTGATGACTCTGTACAGTAAAAGAATTCTGATGTCCAAACCGAGTAACGCTACTAATGTCCATCCCCAGCTGCTAACGGTTTATCTGTCTTACCTAAACATATTTTAGAAGAGCTAGCTAACTTAAAATTAGAGATGTGTGACTGAATCGATGGATTTGGCCAAGGAATAGCAGCGTGTTCAGTGCAGAGGTGGTCAGTGTAGAATAAGCAGGCATATGTGGACAACATCATTATTTATGAGTCACTGTAGTTTAGAAGGTCTGGTGGTGTTTCTGTTGTGTAAAACAGATTTACTTTACTGTTGTTTGAAATGAACGTGATTTTGTACGTTAATCTAGTCGATATTCACACTATTTTCCATGACATCAAGGGAGGGACCATCTTCGTTTACTTTGTGTTAGAACTTCCGGTGCGGCTGCTGATCCATGGCTATAGGCTACGACCACAGCGATAACAAACATCCAATATGAGTAGTATAATATGCTCAGTTAGAGGGGGTCACAATGATTGGAAGAAGAGGAGAATTTCGCTCGAACAGCAGTGTTATGAACACAACAAAAAACCATCAGAGTTGTGGAGCACAATATAACTTGCCTCCACCGCTTTCCAAAGAAGAGGACCTGCGTCTGTGGCTGAAAGCGCTAAATTTAAAACATCCACGCAAACATCCATGCGTCTGCGCTTACCGTTTTGTGGAGGGGAAGCCGACACCAGAACATCCTTACCCAGAGAAATGGCTAGGTTATGATGCTCCGATGAAGCGGACACGTGAATTGCTTGTGAGGCTGTTAGGTAAGAGGTTAACCTAAGAGCTAGCTACTTAGCTATGCTACCTAACATTAAATAGCTTGTGAGAACGTTGGGTTAGCATAGCTACTTTACACTATGTAGGTACTGATATGCTTCTGTACTTTCATAGTTCTTCATGGCCGAACCGTCTATGCCTACCGAGAGTACAGAGTAATTGAAGATGTCGCCATAGGTAACCTCAGGCCACCTTCTCATCTCATCATTCAGCTCATCAGGGCATCGTGGCAGTTGATTTCCCCTCTGTTCTTGTTCTAACAAAGGCGCTGTAGTGGTGTTCCAGCTTAAGACTGTATTGTCTCTTGGCCTCTTTAATGGATCTACGTAGGTCATACCTGGCCTTTTGTAAGCATCAGGGTTGCCTGAGACAAATGCAGTGAAGTGAGCAAGTGCAGTGTTTACAGCTACTGTCCAATGATGAGGTTGAACTCCCTACTCCCAACACAATGTACAGTGTAGGCTTTAACATAACAGCTCCTGCACATCAGCATGTGTCTAACAAAGAGTTGAGTCTGTGTGGTTCACCCTATTTTCATCTGTGTAACATTAACATTAGCCTTTATTAAAGCTTTTGTACAGCTGGTGCATCAAATCAAAAGCTAGTAAAAGTTGTCCAGTAAGCTGAAATATACAGATTCATAGGAAGGATGTCAAAACACAGACAAGACTGTTACTGTGAAGCGTCTGCAGACACAACAACAGGAGAACTTGTTAATTGTGTATACGTTTAAAATGTGTACTGAAATAATGGAACTGTAAAAAATCTCAAGAGACAAAGAAGAACGAAAGATATATGACGAAGAGATAATGTCATAAATACATATCACAGGGTATTATTCCAAACCCAGACTGCACATGGATATTACAGCCGTATCACAGCATATTGTGTGGTGTTTTATTCACATACATTGATATTCTTTTGATGAGGATTCAGTGACTTGTGTCTCTGTTTAGCTTCTGTGTCTGCTTTCATTATTATAAGGACTCTCTTAAAAATGTGACTTTGGGTCTCTAAAACTAGTTTACACTTAGTTTTAATGGGCAGAGAAAGTTCCACACTGCCAGCACTGACAGCCACTAGCTGTTAAAACGTTGTTAATTTGAGCAGAATGTGTAATCACCCGCACCCCTGTAATTATTCTCATTCATTCTGTCTGTTATAACAGTTAATATTTCATATTCATTTCTGTTTCTGTCCCAACTTTAGGGCTGATTGTATTTATTTATGGTGGACAAACGAACGATGACTCATCGTCACAGAATACCTCTACAGGTACCACTGGGAATAATGGAGCGGATACTGATGGTGAGTCTGAGTCAGGTAAGTCTGTTTATCATTATCTCTCTGCAGGACAGTCTTTAGATCAGTTCTACAGGTATACAGTGTACAGTGTGAGTATAAAATAGGAGTGAGGCAGGGAAGCAGAATGAGTCACTATCATAACCCAAGGCTGCAGTCACAGCGCAGGTGGTCATTCATAAATCAGTCATGTTTAAATGCTTTTCATTTACATGTTACACACTTACACTGTTACCACTGCCAAATGTGGTTTGAGAGATCACGGTGCATTCTGGGGGGTGTTTACACCTGGTGAAATCTTAACGTGATGTAATCATCAAGAACACATGTTGTTCCAAGGTGTAAACATGGCCAATGTGTCATGTGACCTGCCTCTTAAAGCACTTAAAGCATTGATGATGGCTGTTTGTGTAACAAGGTGCAGAGGTGCAGTCTGGGATGTTGGTCCACATGAGAGATCATGAAAGGTATTTCACTATGGGCTCACTAACAGGTTTATTTCCTCCATTCACAGACTCGGTTCACCTTTCTCAGTGCAAAAAAATAGGAGACTTTCTCTTTTCCTCCCTCTTGTCTGCTGTTTCAGATTTTTCTTCAGGAAGTTGAGACATGGTGCCCTACTGGCACTGCTCACTCACAATTCACTGCTAGCAGCTGCGGTTTGAGTCTGAAACAATATATATATATATATTTGTTCTTTGTACAGAGAGACCAAAGCCTACACTGAAAGTACACCCAGCTCATGTGTTCACCGGAGAGGCAGTCACTGTTTATATCAATAAATCAATCAATAAATAAATAACTATAAATAATACATACATAAATAAATAAATAAATAAATAGTGCAACAATATTTGCAGAAAAAATACACATCTAGGCTTGTTTACTTTTGAAAACGTGTTATTTTTTTCCACTTAGAAAATCAACAACACAAATTGACCATGAATGTTTAAACATCTCTTTAAGAGACTGTTACTAGAATAAGAATTAGATTATTAACCTCTTTGTAGTTGTTATTAGTTGTTATAACTTGGTTGTAGTTGTTTTATGGAGGTAATTTATCTGTTGATTTTATGAAGGTAAGTTTCCTTTGGAAAGACTATTCCATATTTTACTCATCATTTTCATAATGTTTCTTTTCTTTATTCACAAATACTCATCTCTGCAGCACGGGTGTTGTGGACCATCTTGCTTTGTATTATAGTGTGCTTGCTATTCTGTTAACACATAAACACAGCCAGTGAGAACAGGGTGGTGTTACGTTCCAGATCAGCTACAGAAGTAGAAAATGCAAAATGTAGAAAATACATCACAAAGTTCACAATGCAGCAACATACAGTGATACAAACTATGAAAACAAACGAGTAGATCTGGTGTTAATATATCCCAGTACTTAATAGATTTTACTGATGTGTTTTTCCAGCTTTCAAAAGCAGGTAGAGCTGTTGAGTAGCTAATTCATCACTGAGGGATATATTGTAAGTTAATAGGCCCTGAGGTATGTACCGTGTTTGGTAACACTAGCAGCTGAAGCTAACCACAGTTTAGTGAATCCTTTACTCTTCCAGATGAAGAGGAAGTTGCCGCTGCACTATTACATCAACAATAAGTGTACAGGAATATAGACTAGGACAGGATATGTTGAAGGATCAACATGAGCTATAAGAAGCACTACTAACATTTATGTTAGAGGCCACAGAACAAACGTTTATCCTCATATTTACACAGTGGACAGAGAAAGAAACGAGGTTTTCTTTAATTCTGTGCATGATTCTGTGTAAATATATATATATATATATAAGTGTGTGAGCAAACCAGTGCAGTGAAATAGTTTAAACTGTCTGAGTGGCATTAAACTACCAGTGAGACCATTATATCCATAATGACTATTATTATAAACAGTTCCTGAAGTCTGAAGTATCAGGTGAGTAACGTGTCAGTCACAGATTGTTCCTGCTATTATTACTGAAATGAACAAACAAACAAATAACCAGATAAATGAAATGCTCTTAAATCTAGTCAGTGTGGTGGTATGCACTCCTGGTCAGATGACATGTTTTGTTGAGTTTCTATCAAAGTATCTTCAACATATACAGAACAATGAACAGTTTATCTTCACTTCCCTTCTTCAGTTTGCTTTGATTAGTTAAACAGTGTGGCTTGATTATAATGCCTATTGTTCTGTGTTGCAGTATTTATAACATTTGTTCTTTGTTTTTCTGTGACGGGTTCTCGATTGCCAATCTCGTTTAAAATTTGTGGAGCTGGGGCCGTTTTTCTGCTGCCCTGTATTCGAACATGGTCATGGTCCAATTTTGGCTGTTTGCTAAGTTCATGCGTTTGTTGTTACTTGGGTTCATTTCTTGGAGGGGTTGTTCCGTTTGTTGGGGGTTTTTGTTATATGTGTTCCCTTCTTTTATTTTTATTCTCTTTGTGTGCATTATCCATAGAAGAGTGAGATTCTGTTTTACTAAGTGTCAGTATTCTACATCACGTGAGAATGAACAATATGCTCTTAACTTTGTATTCGAACATCAGTTTAAGACGGGGTAGTTGCAGACTGGCGTTTTGTTTTTGTAGTTATCAAACAAATAGTATTACACAATTATATTTCCCTCTTCTGACAACAGAACTAAAGGGGTGGGAGTTGTGGTTAGACACAATCTGAAAATTACACTGTTGGACACCTGGGCAGACGGTGTGGGTAGAAGAACGTTTGCAAAGGTGGAAAGTTTCAATAGGAAAATTGTGTTTATCTCTGTGTATGCTCCTAATCTGTTTGATAAATCCTTTTATGATACAATTACTCAGAAAATGCTTGATTTAACTAATTATTCATCATGGTGGGTGGTGATTTTAATGCTGTGTGGACCCCATACTTGATCAAGAGATCAAAGATTGACCACAGTTGCTTTGCATACCTGGGCAAGCATGTTTCTTTTTATTCTGCACGGCACAAATCATTTTCACAAACTGATCATTTATTCACCTCTCCGCACCTTTTTCTCAGTATTAACCAAGTTACTTTGTTGCAGTCAGCGTTATCTGATTGTCATGCCTCCGGGTCTCCCTGATCTCCCAGACTCCATTTCCCAGAGTACACTATCAGATGACGTCACACTCACATGTCCCCAGCGTTTCTCTCTTGCCTTTTGCTGTTCTCTCTCTTTATGTCTGCCTTATGTCTCTATGGATTTGGTGGCCTGGTTGTTTTGCCTCCCTGGTTCTCGACTCTCCTTTTGTTTATATCTACTGCTCTCTTGGATTTGCCCCTATTCGTTCGCTGGTCAGTCTGACTTCCTGGTTTTTGACCTCTGCCTGTCTCTCTGTCTATGACTCTGCATCACCCCTTCTGTTATGTCTGCCTGGATTTTGCTGTTGTGCTTGACTGTCGATTTGTCAAATAAACCTCCCTTGACTTTTAGCTCTGTGCGCGTTGAGCCCAGTTCTTTGTCCCTGGCACTAATCATAATGGGGTCCTCTGTTCAGCTTTTACTTTTGTTAAAAGAAAATATATCACAGTTTATTGTAGAATTTGAGGAATTCATACCCTTTAATAAGTAAGGGTTTCATAAGGACTAACACCATTCGGTTTTGCTGTAATTTGCACAAAGTAGGATCCTTGAGGCTTCAAAACTTGAGGAGGACTTATTATGGGATACTGGATTTATCATTACAACATAATTTCTCAGAGGAAGTGGCTTTGCAGAGAGACCTGGTTAGAAAAGAGACAAAGGATATTTTAAAGCAGCGTTCAGAATTTAGATACACAGGACTAGACAGCAATCTTACTTCTAAGGTGCCAGACCCAGTCACGCTATGAAAATTAGATCTAGGGAGCAATTAGCAGATATTCCAGATTTCAGAACGCCAGACGGAAACATCACCACTGACCCCAAAGAAATGAAAGATCATTTTAAAGGTTTTTATTCTGACCCTTTATAAAACAGAAAGAATACCAGATATGGTTAGATGTCATAATTCCTAAGTACCTTAAATCTCCCTCTACTAACCCAATCAGACTGTAAGGAATTAGATAATCCAGTTTCTGTAGAGGAGTTGAAATCTGCGAGGGAGAAATCATCTGGGCTTGATTCGGGCAGGGCAGCTTTGCTAGAGACATTAAAGGAGCTCTAATATCTTAGCTTTTGATAAAAGAAAAGGATCCTGTTGAACGTTCTAGCTATCGTCCTCTTAGTCTTTTGAATTCTGACCTTAAGATTAAGGTCAAATTAATTACCTGCTGACTTCAACCTTATATGGCATTGTCAGTTAACTCTGGTCAAACAGGATTCATTAAATCTAGACCTGCATCTGATAATGTGAGGCGTCTTCTCCACGTAGTTGATGAGGCTGCTGTATTAAATCTCCTGTGACTGTCCTATCTCTTCAGTATGAAAGCCTTTGGCAGGTTGGAATGGTCTTTCTTATGGTCAGCTCTTAAATTTATGGGATTTGGGGAAGGATTACTTCATATGGTCAACATCGTCTACGCTAATCCCTCTGCTTCTGTACAGACAGGACGCATTGTTTCTTCTCTCTTTCCTGTATCGACAAAGGTGCCCTCTTAGTCCCTCTCTCTTTGACCTTTCTCTTGAATTCTTTCTGTCTGCTGAGGTTGTACCATATCTGTCTATGATACTCACCATCACATAGGTTTATATGCTGATGATGTACTAGTATTTTTTAAAGACCCAGTAAAATCCATCCCTCCTCTTTTAACTACTTGTGATGAATTGAATGAATTGGTCCAAATCCACCCTTTTACTATTAAATGAACCTGCTAGCACAATACCTGTTATAGCTATCATCCCTATAGTGCATCATTTAAAGTGTTCAGGTATCAAAATCTTCTCCTCTACTAATCTCACCATCACACATAACTATTCACCCATGTACAGTAAGGTGTGTAATGATTTGGGTAACTCAACAAACGTAATCTTTCTGCAGGCCCATGTCTAGATCGAAAACATGAAAGTCCTTCCTAGAATTAATTTTGTTAGTTCAGTTATACTCAGGAGGGTGTAGTTTTACCATTTCCTAAACTGAGATCACTGTTAAAGTATCTCACTATACATTTCCTGTTACTAATTAGCTTTTAAGAGTAAGAACTTGGCAATATATATCAGCATGATCTTTAAGTGTCTGGCAAAGAGGGAGTAGAAATTCTGTAATGTTCTGTATACATCCTTTAATTTGCACTGAAAAAAATGGAATGAACATTGAGGATAAAATGGACCTAATAACTGCAGACACTGTTTCTATAGCTAATCTGCTAAAACAAGATAAAAACAAGATAGTTCAGCAAACTCGATAATTGAGCAGTTTGTTGTTGGACACCTACTGATATATGATGTTGATTGATCTTTCGGGGTGGCTGTTTTGAGATTTTATACACAGCTGCACTGCCAATGACCGCAAGGCCCTGAAGAGAGTGGTGAGAACAGCAGAATCTATCATAGGCAACAAACTTCTGTGAGCCTTTCACCAACACCACTGCATTATGACACTTGAAACATGAAATTATAGGTCAGATGGCTGCCCGAAGCATGCAGACCGTTACAACGACTGCCTTTGACACCACGTCAATGTCACCAAAGACTGTAATGGTGTTGTGCCTGACTGTCATGGAGTGACTTTTCTTGGTGGAGATGACCAACGAATCTGTGTGTAGAGGCACTAAGGTCAGCCCAAGTTTGTTGTCACACGTCAAGAAGGTCTGCTGTCACTCCACCTTCACCCCTACCGCAAAATCTGAAGCAATGCATGAATATATTCAAGCTACATGGGATGGATTATCATAGGACATCATTAGGAACCTCTACAACTCCATGCCGAGACATGGTGGCCTGATGCCATACTGAGAGACACTACTTTTTTATGTGTATGTCAATAAATATTACCAATATCAGTCTAAATTTACCATCATTTATTGTTCCTGGTAACCTTTATCTTCCTTCCTAATAGCACTGCAATCCCACACTATTCTTTTGATAGTGAGTGTATTTAATATCTGGTTTTGTGGAATACATTCCATGAGTTATTCTCTTTCCCCTCCTCTATTCTCACAGATTTACCCAGAGCTACACTGACTGTAGAACCCAGATGGAGTCCTGTGTTCACTGGAGAGTTAGTCACTATGAAGTGTGAGATACAGTCTTACAGTAACTGGAGATATCAGTGGTATAAAGGCAGCAGTGGAACTGCAGTACATCAGTCTCAGACAAACACCTTCACCATCAGTTCAGCAGCAGATCAGGATCAGTACTGGTGTAGAGGAGAGAGAGATGACAGACCCACATCATCACAGTACAGTAATCCTGTTACTCTCACAGTGAAAGGTAAGCTTTTTATGAGAGGAAGTCTTACATCACAGAGAACAAGCATTTGTCCTGTTCTAAAATGTTCAAATTCACTAACACTAACACCTTCACATATATTTAAAACCAGTGTCAAAACAATTCATAACACGTTACATTCAGTCAATCTATTCTCTTTATTCTCTTTCTTCTAACTATATACTTTCTATATTATGTAACTGGGTACCATCTTACTTTACTGATACAGTAATAAGTGATACAGTTATATTATGGTAACAATTGTACTATCCTAAAATTAAAATGATAATTTCCTCATTGTAGTAATTATAAAAGTAACAAGTCAGTAATAAAATAAAGAGAAATAAGAGAAGTAACAGGTTCTAACTTAAAAACACATGCTAATTTGTATGTGTTAATAAATAATTAATGTAAGCTAAGATAAGGAAAGGTAAACCTGTTTAAAGTTGTGTGTGGTGTGCTGTGAATACTTTTCTTTATTCACATTATTCTGAAGAACTGATCTCACCTGGTGTGAAATGCAGTAACTGAGAAACAAGATGGAAAGAATTAGTATTTTACAGCACTATGTCACGCCTCTGGTTCTCCCTGACACCGCCGATCTCCCGCACTCCATTTCCCAGAGTGCTCTATCCAGTGGCGTCACACTCACATGTCCCCAGTCAATCACTCTTGGCATAGCTCACCTGAGTACTGATTTGTCCCACCTGCCTCTCATCACCCAGCCTCCTTATAACCCCGTCACGTACACATTTGAAAGCCTAGTTTGCAATTCCGAGCGTTTCTCCCTTGCCTTTCTCTTTGCTGTTTCTGGTTTTGACTTTCCTTTGTCTTCAACTCTCCCTTTAGATTCTCCCTTTATTCTGGTTGCCTGATATTACGCCTCGCTTTGTCTTCGACTCATCCGTTCTGTTCTCCTGACTACTCTCTTTGATTATTCCTTTGATTCCGTCTGCTGGCTTGTTGGATTTCCTGGTTCTCGACCTCCGCTTGTCTCTTTACCTATGACCTGGCATTGCCCTTTTTGTTATTCGTGCTCGTCCTTTGCTGTTGTTTATAGTTACACACTAATAGCACATTTTAGCAGAACTACCTCACTGGGTTTGGAGTAAAGACCCTAATATTATAAAACCCTATAGATTTAAAATCATGCTGTGATATGTTCTGTAAGAGCTAATCACTTTACATCTATAAATGCAAATAATGAACTAACAAACTAACCAATTAACCAAATAAATGTAAGTACCTAAAACGACTAATGCACTGCTTTAATATTTCTCTATTTTGCTTTAATAACAACAATGCAGGACTTTTCACCAGATTTGATCAAAAGTCACGAAAAGTAAATGATAATAATAATGCATGTTTCTTACCCTAAATCAAGGGCTCATATGTGAATGAAGAAGGTTAGTGTCTAGAAGGAGAGGATACAGGAGATTACAGAATGCTACATCTGTGTTCGTTTGAAACAGCATTCAACCGAGGAAGCCTCAATAACACATTAGGAAATCAACATGAGTGAACATTTTATTTAACAATCGAATCCTTTTCAAGTTGTAAACATCATTAAACCAAAACTACAAAAAAATAGCAGCTATACTTTCCCCTGATCATGGTGCTATAAAACAAATAACTTTAGGCTATAATAAATCAAACATCTGGATCTGCACTGCTCACATAAGTTTAGAGGTGTTTGGATAGAAATACCAATCTGTCCACCATTGCAGGCTTGAGACAAGAACGCTGGCAAGTGATGCTGTTTCCACTTTTACTCAAAAGCCTCTCAGAGGGAGAGCTTGTAGCAGGAATGCATAGATACTTGCGGGCAAGCTTGGCAAGACGTGGAAAGCTCACTTTGTGGTTTTTCCACCATGCAAGTGGATCCTCTTCTTTATCAATGGAAGGTGTAAGCAGGTAGTTGTTTAAATCTGCTTCCACAGCATCCTTAAGGGTCAGAGAAGAATCACCCTTTGCAGCAGTTCCACTCTGTTTAAAGAAACTTCCCAAGGACTTCTTGGCTTTCTTTGCCTGTGACATGTCACCAACTTTGGACTCCACTTCAGTGCTGCAGTTTGACGTCTCCTGGCATTCCAGCATCTCTGTTGTCAGTCTGGCCTTGACATGGGGCTTGTTGTCTGCACCGATGAATTCCATCTTGAACCAGGGGTCCAAAGGAGACGCCATATCTATCAGCTCCTGAGTACCTTCATCTTTATATTTCTCGTTGAGGTAGTCCAAAATCTTGTTCTTCAGCTTCTTTGTGGTCAGGTCTGTGTCTTCCTCTTGGCTTTGCAGCATTGAAGTGTTAAAGAGGTGAAGAACTGGCTTCACACAGGAGACACTAACGTAGCCTTCGCCTGAAAGGGCATCCGTGAAGTCCTGCAGTGGGCCCAGAGTCTTACTCACAGATTCCAGGACATCTATGTCTTGCCAGGTTGGAATTAAATGGCGCACCTTCTTGTCTGCAGACAGGACCTGTGTTAAAGCCTTCTGTTGCTCTAGTATGCTGCTAATCATCATCTGTCTCGAACCCCATCTTGTTTGGCATTCTGATATGAGGGACTGTGCTGGTAGGTTCAGTTCCTTCTGAGCTTTTTCAAGAGCAACTCGGGCCTTCCAGCTGTGAGAAAAGTGACATACCAGCTCCTGCAGACACCAGTAGCACGGTTGATGTGTTCATCATTTTTCACTGCATTTTCTAGGGCAAAAGACAGCACGAAATATTATAATTATTTCTTTGAACAATAATATGAACAATAAAGTGCTCATAATATTTTACAGCTCATAAAAATAATGGGTTATTAAATAAATGACACATGTAGTTTCTGCATACTTTTTAAAATGTAATACAAATTCATTCTCAAAGAATATGTCTCTGTGAATATGTCTCATGAGGTTTATTAGTAGTGTGTCCTCCAGTTTTTAAATGAAAACTAACATTTACTAAATTGATTCAATTAAGCTTGAACAGCTTGTAGTTAAGAACATGATATTTAAAATACCTAATTAAATATAGCATAGGCATAACTTACCAACAGCAAGATGCAGTCTGTGGCCGAAGCACTGCAGCCTGGTCCACTGGTTCAGGGCAGCAGCCTTGACCATGTTGGCTGCATTGGCTGTTGTAATACAGACCTGATGTCCCTCATCTAGGCCCCAAGCAGCCACAGCTTCTCTCACCCCCGTTGTGACTTTCTCACTTGTATGATCCTCCAGGAAAAATGCTGTTTGCAAAGAGCGACTTTGCGTGTGGAAATCCTCACTGATGAAGTGGACAGTAAGACTTCTACAAGGATCCACTGTCCGGCTGGACCACATGTCTGTTGTAGCTGAATAATAGTTATCTTGCGACAGCTCCGTTTCAACTTGTGCCTTGCACTTCTCGTACAACTCTGTCATGGTAATTTGAGAAAAATACGTGCGAGCCCTCTTTTGTTAACTGTGTTAACTGGTACCATGTCTGTCGCGAGGTGAAACGTTACTGCATGAGTGATTTCTCGTTGTTGTTTGGAACCTCTCTCATATGGTGATATGCTGGCAAAGGCATCTAAAACAGTTTTCTGCTTTGGATAGCATCCAGATCTGGCTTTGCACTCGTCATACAGAGCTTTGTGGTGGCGCTTTAAGTGGTCAAACAAATTAGTTGTGTTGCCTCGTGTCGTGACCCTGACGACAAATTACCAGTTTTTGGTCAACATCATCCTTCCTGTAGCCGAAGTAGTTCCATATATCTGACGTTGAGTTCCTTTTTGCAATTAAATCCTCCCTTTCTGTCTTTTTCTCCTGCTCCTCTCTCATTTTCTGTGACTGTGGTTAACGAGTAGTGTGACAATCTTCCTCTGGTATGTATTTAATGAATGAATGAATGAATGAATGAATGAATGAATGAATGAATGCTTAGTGCAACGTGTTACCATCTTGTCTCCCAAATGAATATCTAGTAGCAACTACAAAATTAGCATGGAATTATAACCATTTAAACAATTATACACAGTATATGTAAGATGCTGAATGAATAAACTTGCCTTGCCTATATCATTATCTACTTACTACCGATCTGTAAATTTGTTGTGTTCTTGAAGCATTAGTTAGTCATTATCTTAATGAATTATCTGATACCTGAATTAATTACTTTGTGCTCCTCCCTGTATAGTGATTACTATTTCTTCTAGTTATACTACACACTCAGAACTCAGAACCTGTTACTGACTCTTTATTTCTCTGTACTTGTTTTTGTGTCCCCTTAAGTAAAGTCTAAAACTTATAGAGAGTATATAACTTAACGTTTATTCTAAATTGTTCTACTTAATAAACTAATCAGGGATCAGGAACAGGTCAAGTTTTACTACACTAAAACCAGAGGTCCCAGATAACTAAGTACAAGTACATTCTTACTGTACTTATATAGTTGTTAAGTATCTGTACTTTATTTGACTTTTAATCTCCTCCCTTCAGTGTGAATGTGTGTTTCAAGTGCTACTGTTTAAAAATATTATTTTTTACACTGGGTATCACAATTAATTCTTCTGAAATATATTTTTTCTACAGAGATTCCAAAACCTGTGGTGTCCATACAGCCTGATAAACAGGTGTTCAGTGGAGAGAAGGTCACTCTCAGATGTGACATACAGGGAGGAGGTGTCTCTAACTGGCAGTACAGCTGGTTTAAAGGAGGTTCATCCACTCCTGTCAGTGATGAACAGTACAGTATCAGCTCTGTTAGACAGTCTGACAGTGGTACATACACGTGTAGAGGAACAGTGAGCGAAACCTCACGCTCCTCACACACCAGTGATGCTGTTACACTGACTGTATCAGGTGAGTGTGATCATCTCTTCACTGTACATTAACCTCAGTATCACAGTAATACAGATGTGACCAGATGTTTAGTTTATTCATTAACACAGTGGTTCTGATCCTCCTCCTGGAGACCCCCTCTGTGTATTTTACTGTGTTCTGTCTTCAGAGTAATCAGATCATTTATAAGCCCTTACTGAGATGAAGAACCTGTGAGCAGGAAATACCTAAATGTGCAGAGCTGGGGGTTCCAGAACCAGGACTGGGCATTTACAGTAATGGAGCTGAGTCTAAATGACCTGAATGCTGCATTAGTCAGTACCAGATTAGTCTATCTATCTATCTATATATATATATATATATATATATATATGTGTGTATATGTATATGCATGTGTAACACCTATGCTTGCTAACTGGTAACAAAGAGGCACAAACACTTAGCTAGGTTCGAGTAGCGGTATGTCCTGAAGTCATGAGAGAAGTTGCAGTGAAGTTGAACAATTGACAGTTATTGCCCCACAATCAATGCAACACACATTCATACCCACAGTGCTGTATAAAAGAAATAAAATAGAGTTTTTCAGAAAATAAAGAAATATACTGAGCAGAGAGAGAGAATGAGTCTTGAATGGAATCCTCAATACCGCTCCTTTAAGGAGTTCATGATGGAGTTCAGTAGGGCTGCCCTCTAGGAGTCGACGAGTCGAATCATCAGTCGGAGACCCTTTAAGTCGACTGAGAACCTTCAAGTCAACTGTGACAACAGTGACCATTTTTTTTTCCCGTAAAACAGACAAAAGCTTACAAAATGCACAAGAACTTTAAGAATGTAAAAAGACATTTGAATAATTATTAAAAGGGGACTAATAAATATATATTTAAGTTCTAGCTGGGCTATGACGCATGCTTGCTAAAAAATTAAATCCACATGAGAACGTGCGCTGGCGGTTCACCGTTGAAGGGAGCTAAAGCTGTGAAGCTGAGAAACACGGGTGGAACGATGTCTCAGAAAAAGTCTGGAGGAGCTTTTGAAGAAGAGAATCCGAACAAATTAAAGCTAATTCTGCTCGTCATTTAGTCAGACATCAAACACTGCTTCAAACCAGTGAGTTTAGACATAATGGCTGTTTGCGGTGAAGGAAAAACGGACCGAAGACGTTTGTTTTATTATAATTCCATTATTTTAGAACCTAAATTACAGATATTTTTTATTTATTCGTTTACAGCTAAGATTATTTTTATTTAAAGATAAGTACAGCCACTTCATATGCCTGCCGATAAACTAGAAATAATTATTTCAGCGCGGGTAATATAATAATTAAACGGTTCAGGTCTACCGTTCTTCTTTTCATCTAAAAATAATTTAAATATTGACTTATTTGGTTTTATTTAGGAGTTCATTATTTATGAGAGATGAAAGACGAAGGGTCATCCTACTGAAGAAGCTGTTAAAAGTGAAATTAAAAAGACAGGCTAGAAGCGCTAATTTTTAGCATAAATACGTTCCTGCTGCCGACGCTATATTCTGTAATTAAATCAGGCTCCAGATCGTTCATCA
>CM067482.1:3951355-3985494 GCA_034552555.1 Semaprochilodus insignis | reverse complement strand
ACTCTCACAGTGAAAGGTAAGATTACTAGTTTTTTTAGTTTTTGTTTTTATTTTATTTTTTTGTTTGTTTGTTTGTTTTTTTGTGAGAAGAAAGTGATTTATAAGATTAGTAGCCCACAAACGGGCATGTTCTGGTTCTGGTGCATGGCAGACTGACTGCACAGGTGAGAGCTGTGGGAGAACTCTATAGCTGTTGTGTTTTGATTGTCGTATTTCTGCTTTTGGGATTATTCAGTATGATCAACAAATTCTTCTGACTTTAATACCAAATCGTGCCAGACGTGAGGAGCTGCTCCTTCACAGCCTCTTTGTTTACCAACATGCGCACGCCGGCAGAGCAGGACGAAGCACAGGAATTAGTCCAGACCAGTAAATTACTCTGCTTTCTTTCTGTTTCTACAGTGAGATCTAATTAACTTCTTTTCTTCATTTCAGAATATCTCACCGTATACCCAAACTAAAGATACACTTTGATTACAAAACATCAATTTACAGTCACATATCAAAACAGTATTTAACATGAGAATCATCATGTAAGAAATTACCATACATCACAACACTATCAGTATTTTAGCACTAACAAGAGAGTTACTACTCCTGCTTTTCACTTTTTAACTTCAACATGTGCTTTTTATCCTTTTAACATGAATTTTATTTAAACATTTTAACCAGTTACATTAATATATACATTCTGAGAACCAAAATATACCTTATAATAACATAGTTGTGCTGTAAGTAATGAAAAGTATGTAAATACACCTTAAACTGAATGAAAACAGAACAGGTGAACTGTGTCTTTAAGGCTCTACACGCTATTAGCAACTGTACTAACCGGCTAGCCACTGCGTAGCGATTAGCGCCGGCTCGCGATTAGCGCCATCTATACTTTTAAAGCCTTTACACAACATTCAGGAACATTCACATAACTCAGATAGGTTTTTTTTATCCCTTTCATTTCTCTTGAAAAGCGTTTAAACTCAAAAACATGGTGCACTCTCCTTTTACAGTGTCTAGCTCGGCTAGCAGAACAAAGAACAACTCACCGGAGTTTCACAGATTTACTCCACAGTAAACCGCTTCCCTCACGTTCACAACTGAAGTACCAAATAAAGAGCAGCTTATTAGCCGTGATATCAGATCATATTCAACATTTTAGAAGTATTATTTGGGTTTTCATACCAAGGATTGCTCAACGACCGCTATTAACGCGTAGTCAATGTATGTACAAGTAATTACACCTCTAAATGACATATAGGGGTTTTAGTAGCTCCACTGTTCATATGGGTTACATACAGAATATTAATTTACACTATTTATATTTTGGAATTAAACAGGTTTATAGAATTTTAGTTTTGTTGTATTTTTAACTTTTAACTTTAATTGTACATCATTTAAAACATCTCCAGAAATGATCTAAATAATGTTTATATTTTTATAATGGAATGTTTCTGATAAAATATCACACATTTTATTATATTCACTCCTCTCCTCTCTTTCCACAGATCCACCCAGAACTACACTGACTGTAGAACCAGAGAGTCCTGTGTACACTGGAGAGTCAGTCACTCTGAGGTGTGGGATACAGTCTTACAGTAACTGGAGATATCAGTGGTATAAAGGCAGCAGTAGAACTGCAGTACATCAGACTCAGACAAACACCTTCACCATCAGATCAGCAGCAGATCAGGATCAGTACTGGTGTAGAGGAGAGAGAGATAACAGACCCAGATCATCACAGTACAGCAGTCCTGTTACTCTCACAGTGGAAGGTAAGATCACTAGTTAGTTTTTTTAGGTTTTGTTTTTATTTTATTTTTTTGTTTGTTTGTTTGTTTTTTGTGAGAAGAAAGTGATTTATAAGATTAGCAACACCAAACACAGGCATCACACCCGCTGGCTTCTCCATCTACCGCCAGGGCAGAATGCTGGACTCTGGTAAGGGCAGAGGTGATGGGGTGTGTGTGATGGTAAACTCAGTGTGGATCAGATGTAGCGGTACTAGCCAGTCACTCCTCTCCAAATACTGAACTCATAACAGTCAAAGTTATTACGCTATTTTCTGCCCAGAGACTTCAGCCCCGTCATCCTCACTACAGTCTAGATCCTCCTCAGGGGATAAGTCACGGGCATTAAAGGCTTTGTTCGAGACCATCAATCGACATGAGAACTCTCACCCAGAGACTGTTTTTATTTGTGGTCCAAATACTACCAGCACATTAAATTCCCCACCCGAGGAGAACAGATTCTCGATCACTGCTACACCACACTTAAGGACAGTTACAAACCCCTCCCCCACCCTGCCTTTGGCAAAGCTGCATACAAACAAAGACTGAAACAGGCAAAACCAATTCTCAGACCTGTCTACAAATGGAGTGAGAAGGCCATCTTCACACTTCAGGGCTGCTTTGAAACTACAAACTAGCAGCTGGCACTGACGTCAGTGAATATACTGACTCTAAACTGAATCAGTAAATGCCCTGATGGCATTGTTCCAAAAATCAATGTCAGAACATTATCCAACGAGGAACCCTGGATCAATGCTGAGGTTCGAGCCAAACTAAGTGCTTACGCTAAGCTCACTGCCTATGACCGCAAGGCCCTGAAGAGCCTGGTGTGGACCACAGACTTACAGGACGTCTACCAGTCTCACTGCCTGAGGAAAATCCAAAAGATCCAGTTGGACAATACCCACCCAGCACACGGCCTGTTCACCATACTGCCATCAGGCAGGAGGTACCGCAGCATCCAGGCCAGAACAAACCGGCTAATGAACAGTTTTTACCCACAGGCCATCGGGTTCCTGAACAAGCTGTGAGCCTTTCACCTGTACCACTGCACATTATTATTATTATTATTATTATTATTATTATTATTATTGCTATTATTGTTAATATATCATATCACTGCTATGGACAACATCACTGAATCACTTTAAAAGTACATACATATATGTATTTCTCTCTCTCAGATTATCCTTGTATGATATATTGTACATATCAGAGAATCTGTACATGGATCCTCCTGTCTCTGTATATTCTGTATTTTGTGTATATTATGTGTGTTTTGTATATTTCAATATAACTTATTTATTTTTTCAATTATTTTTGGTATGTATATTGTAGTATATTAATGCTGCCCTGCTGTAGAGTATTGACTTGAGGACTCCTTAGGATGAGTGCAGTAGACACTTATCTCAGTTGTTCAAAATTCCGTTTTCAGTTGTTTCATTATTGAGTTATTTTCTAAACTCTTCTGACTGAATGTTCGGCTCAAACGTTTATTAATCGTTTGTCATGTTTGTACAGAGAGACCAAAGCCTACAGTGAAAGTACAACCAGTTGATCATGTGTTCATCGGAGAGACAGTCACTCTCACATGTGATATAGAAAGTGGAGGTGGCTGGCAGTACCAGTGGAGTAAGGATTATACATCTCTCAGTGATGCTCGAGAAATGAAGGAGTACATAATCTCTAAGGCCGATTGGTCTCATAGAGGAGTTTATACCTGTAAAGGAACACAGTCAACAGAGCCGCGCTACTCACAGACCAGTGATGCTGTTACACTGACTGTATCAGGTGAGTAATTTATCAGTCACTGTTTCTACTGTTATTACTGAAATACTGACATGTATTTTAATGATCTGCTTCTACATGGTGATACTATAGATCATATATAAACCTCTTAAAACACAAAATGTTTCATTCCATAAACACTGACCACATGATCTAAAGGCAGCTATGACCGTGTGAAGCTATTAAAACAAATCTTAACCAGAATGACAAATTATCTACATTGTGTTCACCTGTAGGTTTTTCAGCTTCTAAAAAAGGTATTTTAGGATTAAAAGTGTTTTGTGTGTTTGTGTCTATATTTGGGGGGGAGCAGCAGCAAAATACAGACGGAGAGAAAACAGTTGGAGAGAATACGGAAGGAGAGAGCACAGACGGAGAGAATACAGATGGAGGGAATACAGACATAGAGAATACAGGTGGAGAAAGTACAGACGGAGGGAATACAGATGTAGAGAATACAGGCGTAGATAATACAGATGGAGGGAATACAGACATAGAGATTACAGGTGGAGAAAGTACAGACGGAGGGAATACAGATGCAGAGAAGGTGTAGTGTTAATGCAGAGCTTTGTGCCTTAATAACACGTTAACTAGAATCTGTTTACAGAGCATGTTTATTAGGACAGTCTGTTTGGTGAGGTGGTGTGGATCATCAGTACCACTCAGAGCACTGATGATGATTGTTGATGGTGGTGTTAGTGTAACAGGGGAGTCATGATTTAATTAATATCATAGTTTTTGTTTTTGCACGCTGGAATAAACAGATTCAATAATGCAGTATTTTAGTTTACAACCTGTATTCAAGTATTTAATATGGAAATAATAATAAATATGTTTTACATTTTTTGATCTCTCCATAATTTCACATTAACAGAAAAACCCAAACCTACTGTGAGGGTGTATCCACAGAGCTCTGTCTACACTGGAGACACAGTTACTCTGACCTGTGAGGTGGAACAGTCTGCTAGATGGAGTTTTGTCTGGTATAAAGTCTCTCAGCCATTACAGCCTCAGTACACGGCAGATAAAGACCCCAACACAATCAGTGTAACAGTGTCTGATGTAGGAAGAGCAGGTTTTAGATGTGCAGCATACAGACGAGAATACTTCACCTACCACAAATACCACTCCTCCTACCCTCCCTACTACTACTACACAGAGAACAGTGGTCCAGCCGTGATTACAGTTAGAGGTACGTCTGTGTATTGTGATTGGTGAAGTGCAGGTAGTATTTTTAATACTTACTCAAACATTATATTATTATATTACTGTTTATTATTTCTCAGGTTTTGTAAACTACCTTGCAACTTTTCACAGAATATTTAAGTCTCAAAATGTTCTGAATTATTTATTTTTGTACAGTGAGACCAAAGCCTACAGTGAAAGTACATCCAGCTCATCATGTGTTCATCGGAGAGACAGTCACTCTCACGTGTGATATGGAAAGTGGGGGTGACTGGGAGTACCAGTGGTTTAAGGATGAAGGATCTCTCAGAGATGCTCTGGGGACAAATGAATACACAATCCCTAAGGCTGATCGGTCTCATAAAGGAGTTTATACCTGTAATGGATCACAGTCAACAGAGCCGCGCTACTCACAGACCAGTGATGCTGTTACACTGACTGTATCAGGTGAGTGTGATATCTATTTTATTTTATTTCAGCTTTTTAACAGCTAATAATGTAGATGTACAAGAAATACATGTCCCTTAATAAGTAAGTGATAAAGCCGGATTTAACTCTTAGTTGATAAGAAGTTGGAATTCAGAAAGTGGAGGATGTCAGTATTAAGTCAGTATTTAATTGACACCCCTTATAGCCAATCACAGTTCTCTCTGGAAGGGAGAAAAATACTGACAGATCTCCTCAAACCAAACCCTGCACTGAGAACAGTCCTGATTAGTCAGAATTATTAGGAGACGTAACGAGATCTTGATCATCTGGAGGATGGAGGATCATCTGAAGGATGGATGATCATCTGGAGGTGCTTTGATTTAATTCCTGAAGAAGAAAAGTTTTTTAAACTGTGTGGAAGTCCAAACTCACAGCTTTATGTCAAAACTACTGACAGACCTGTGCCAGACTTTATCTGGGTTACGGTATTTCCTAAAGATAACTGTATATGAGGCTAATGATGAATAAAAATGAGATTACTGTACTAACTAGTTAGGTCAGCTTGATGAACAGGACAGTACAGCATTCAAATTTGAGATGAAACAATGGATCTCTTTTATTAAGGTGGTGTAAAATAGTTCACAGATTTGATCGTCTTTAATTACATACAGGCTACTATGACTGTGCTCCTAGGTGGGGTTTGAGGTCCAGAAATAAGTGCACTGCTGCTCCCACTGACCAAACTGTACAGTGTTAAGACTAAGTGAAGAATGAAAGGTGAAATACAGTTTACTAATCTTCATGTTTTTAAAGCAGTACAATGATTTGATTGTGTAGATTATTTTTCTAAAATAACACATTTAAACACTGTATTATTGCTGTGTATGAGATGATTTTGTTTATGTTGATATGCATGTAAAATGTTTACTGAATTATGCACTGGGTTACTGGATTATTTATTATTAGAAATAAAAGTTATTGTCTATGTTAATTTTAATTATTGGGATTATATATGGATATTTTGGCTAGCTATATGCAAATAAAACATTTTAAGTTGTTAAATAATTATGCTCAAATTTGCATACACTCCTATCAGACGTGATTTTGATCGTTCAGATACCTTGAAGATGAAATTGATGAATAACAAAACTGTTAGTGAAATTAGTTTTATGTTGCAATCAGACTGACTGTACGCAACTCAGATTAAAATATAAATATTAATATAATATTAATATAAGTATTAATGTACTTCTACACAAACGCATCGCTTTCTGTCCCCGTGCTGTGTTCATCATATAGTCAAAGTCACACAATCAACTGATGCATGTAGCCTGTATTATAATGGCATACAAGCACATGCAAAGATAATATAATAAACTAAATGAATAATTATGATACTTTGTTACAGAAAATATATTCACATCACTGCAGTGTATTACTTTGTACTGCATTGCCTGTAACACTGGCTACAGATGCTACCAGGTAGCCTGCACTGGAAGTTTGACTGATGTAACAGTAATTCTAGATTATAATTATAGTGAGTGAACTTAATATGAAATTTAGGTTTAGGTAGTCTTGGAGAGGTTACACACTTATGTAGCTGACCGTGTAGCTGAGGCCAGTATCATCACTGATCAGTAACAGAGTGTCTCTCTGTTGAAGGTGAGTAATTACTGAGTAAAACGGCACATGTCCATTTTCAACCGCACCTCACCGTAGCACTGCCACAGTGCACAGTGCATGATGGTTTGCAGTGTGACAAAGTCTCGCCACCTAGCGACAAAGGTTTAGCAGATTTCATCCTTTATGCATATGAACGCAGCTGCTGCACTACATTTAGCCAGTTAGGTAAGAAAGTCTGCCCACCACATTAAATCAAGCCCTTAATCATAACCCTCATGTTTCCCTTTCTCCAAATAATGTTCATATGGACTTTAGTTAGCATACAGGTAATGTATGAACTGATGTTCTGAATTCTGAGTAATCAAACTTTTCCTCTAGCACTGCAGCATGGATGGCCAGAAAGTACATAAATAAATATTTTAATATTAATGTACACAGTGTATTAATAAAACCTCTTATAATATGAGTGAAAGACTAATTTTTGTAGTTTGTCAGTCTTTAGCAGTATGCTACAAACACTGTGTCTTCTCTGTATTTTTAAGGTGTATTTATTTTTATATTACCTTCTTAAATAGGAAAAGATATGATAACACTTTGCTGATCACAAGGGGAAATTAAAGTGTTACAGCAGCTTACATACTGATGAGATGTGTAGTACACATAGAAGCTACAAAAATAAAAGTAAAAATATGAATATGTAATAGAATACAATGAAATGCAGATGTGGATGTTCTTAAAGTGCAAAGGTACAAGGTATAGCAAGATGTAACACAGATGTGCACTATGTAGATAGTCACATACTGAGCCGGCCTTCCTGAAAATCTTGTTGGGCCTATTATCAGGAAGGCCGGCTCAGTGGCAGAGAGATGCTGGCAAAGGTGTTGAGGGATGCTGGCAAAGGTGCCAACAATTATGAGGAACCCCTTTCACCCAGTCCATAGCACAATACAGGGACACACAGGAGCACACTGAGCAGCAGACTGCTTCTGCCATATGGCTCTCTCCCAACTGGCCCAAAACAGATGTTCAATTAACTGTTCATGTTAAATGTGTCCCTTATAACTGATCTATAACAAAACAACCCTGATTACACATCTGGATTCTGTATTTCTGTGTTGAAGGTGTTTCTCCTCCGGTCTCTCTGATGGTCAGTCCCAACAGAACCCAACACTTTACTACTGACTCTCTCTCACTGAGCTGTGAGGGACAGAGTGACTCTACTGGATGGAGAGTGAGACGATACACACACAGTGAGAAGAAGGTGTCAGATTGTTCATCAGGCTGGAGATCAGTTACAGGATCTACATGCAGCATCAGCTCCCTCTCCACATCCCACACTGGAGTGTACTGGTGTGAGTCTGAATCTGGAGAGAGCAGTAATCCTGTCAACATCACAGTGCACAGTGAGTCTACATGATTCTAGTCCTGGACTGAGCTACACCTGTTTTGCACCTGTAACTGTAGAACTACAACATCCACCTATAAAGGAAGTGGAGCTGATAAAATGGACAGTGAGTAAAGATACAAGGAGGTGGTTTTACTGTTATGGCTGATCAGTGTAAGTACAAACTGCAGTCTGCTCTGTGGTGGTCCTGTGGGGGTCCTTACCATTGCAAAAAGGTGATGGGGGGCTAAAAAAGTATGCAGAGAAACAGATGAACTACAGTCTGTAACTGTTGAACTACAAGGTGCCCTATTTTGTAAGTGGAGCTGATTAAATGGATAAAGAGTGTAGACACACTGAGGTGGTTTTAATGTTACTGTTGTTTATAGTCCTCAGTTTGTTTCTGACTGTCATTGGAGCTGAGCCAGAGCTGGGGATGTTAGCTACAGGCTCACTGAACTGTTTATCAGTCACTGAATTCTCCACATGTTACAGTGTCTTACTCTCTCCTACAGATGGAGCTGTGATCCTGGAGAGTCCTGTTCATCCTGTATCTGAGGGAGATCCTCTGACTCTACACTGTTTATATCACCACACAAAGCCCTCAAACCTCACAGCTGAGTTCTATAAGAACGGATCACTCTTCCAGACTCAGACTACAGGAGAGATGACCATCCGTACTGTCTCAAAGTCAGATGAAGGTCTCTACCACTGTAAACACCCAGAGAGAGGAGAGTCTCCACAGAGCTGGATCTCAGTCAGAGGTGAGGCATCCATTTCATATTAATTGATCACTATAATATGACAATAACAAAACATTTTAATTACAAACCCATGTCCCTTTCTGTCTTAGGTTCTGAATCTAATGGTCGAATAGTGCTAGTGGCAGTAACGGCACTGAGTTTAACTCTGTTCCTCATTGTTATACTGAGTCTGATTTATTGTTACAAGAAGAAGAAAGGTATGATACTAGCACTTTATCATATGGTCAGTGGCTGCATAAAGAGAACTCATTTCTGTGCATGGTGTATTTGCTATGACCATATGGCAGTAACTGGCATTTTATAGCATGGGAATGTAAAATGATCTCTTATCTATTAAATGTGTTTAGGCTTCAACAAATGCACTAAAGTGAAAAAGCATGTGAAATATCTTTTAAAACAACTGCAGTGGTACAGGATCTCTGTTTCCCCCTACAGGAAATCAAAACAACACCAATCAGACATCAGACCAGAGCCAGAATACCGGATCCTCACTGTTTCAGCCTGGTCAGTTTTCAACAACAACAACAACAACAACAACAACAACCAGCATTGAGTGTTTACACTGGATAACCCAGTTTAATAAACATGTCTTATTTTTAAACAGCCAATGATCACGTTTATGACAGTGTTGGTACGGTGGACAACACAAACACAGGTACAGTTCATTTCAGTACTTTTTATAATGAAATGTAGCCTCCTTTTCCCACCTTATTAAACCAAATTCACGCAAAGATAATTTATAAAATATATAAAAATAATTTATTTATATTTTTTATTTATTTTTTTAAATAAAATAATTAATTTTTAGCCATGCATAGAAAAATGAATAAAACGAACAATTCAAAGTAGTGCTTTGTACTCACAGAAGCTGTGATGCTGCAACTTGGCTAAAACCTCAATAGCACTGGCAAAACCAGAATATAATAAATCTTTACACATTTTACACAGTCTGTTAACTGGAATACACACATTAGTGTATTAACCTGTCACTACCTACAGTAATAAACTGTCTCTTTTTAAACCTGGCAGATAAATGAAAAAAGAAAAAAGGTTGCAGGTCTGTTTTAATTCCAGTCTGGGGATGTATGGTTTCCAGTAGCTAAAGGCACTTTGTACTCACAGTTCACATGGTGTGCACCTCTATGCACCCTATTGCGATACAGAAGGCCTCACTGGTGGCTAAACTGAGGTACCTCAAGCATTTACAGGTGGACTGAGGTGCTATCAGTACTGTACCATGTAGGCTGCACTGAGGAATCCCAGGCATTTCCAATTGCTCCAGGGCAGACAGCTCACGTCCCACAGAGGCTGTCCTCATACAGGCTAACTCAAGTATACAGTCCTTACACCTCACTGTGCAATGGATTTAGCAGCTAAGCTAATGTTGTTGGGTGCAGCTGCGGCTAAGGCAGCTAACTCTATTAGCGACTGAATGCTACTGCTAGCAAACAATGTTACCTGAAGCAAAGCATAAAACTCGGCACAGTCACTATTTTCTCTTCCCCCCATGAAGCATTTGATGCTGGACTGCCTGTCTAAAAACTTAAAAACAGGAGTACAACGGACACAAGATGCAAGATTTAAGAATTTATTGTCATATGTAGAGACACAAGCAGTTGCACTGTACTATGAAATTTCTACTCTGCACTACTTCAGTATATAAAAGAAAATGTGCAATATGTAATATAGTAAAGCACATTTGCAGGCTGCGCAGGCTTTCTGAATCTTTCTGTGAAAAACTCTTGGCTGAAAATGCAAATCTCTGTACCAGTGGAAAAGCTCTGTCCAGCCACCCCTACGTGATCCCACCTATAAACCACTGTGACAGGAATAACAGAATTATAGTCTCTCTCTCTACCAAATAGTATTTACAAATAGTTACTTCTCGCTGTAAGAGTAGGTTTTACTGCTGTATGTAATCTCAGTATATTCCACACTATGAACTATAAACATTAAATAGAAAAGCCACAGGGACCTCTCTAACTAGAGACTTCTGTTTTAGATGATTCTGCTGCTGGTTCCGGTGACATCACTTACGCACAAGTTATTTTTGGTAAAAAGAAACTCAGAGCAAATGGTAAGAACTGTGTTCCTGCTATAACGCACATCTGTTTTCATTTCCAAGTTTGAAATACTTTTTTTGTTTTAAAATTGGATATATTTGTTAATGAAATGACACGGTGACTCCTAATTAAGGACTTCTCCCCCAGATAATCCTTCTGCTGGATCCAGTGACGCCACTTATGCACAAGCCACAACTACTAAAAAAAAACGGCGTAAAAGAAATGGTAAGAACTGTTTGTACTATAACAAAAATCTGCTTCTGTTTAATTGCCTTCTGTGTCTAAACTGATGTCTGTGTTAGATGATGCAGTGACAAGACCAAATGATGTGACATATTCTGAAATTCAGATGAAAAACCTGAAAAGCAACAGTGAAGGTAACTACACTACCTACTACACAGGCATGCCCACAGACAGACCCATTGGGGGTGTTGAGCTCCTGCCCTTTTGCCATCACACTATACAAGTGCCCTCTTAGTTGGCCTGCATGATGAATAGTATTTTATATGGACTGTGCTATTCTTCAGCCTTCGTTTCAGTGAGGTTTAGTAGAGCTTGTGTGTCAACTCGAAGACTACAAATGTCATTGCTCTTGAGTGCCCTCTCTGGTGCAATACCAGCCTTTTGCCATAATATAGCCTCAGTTATTCTGATCTCTCATCCCAGCACTTTAGTGTTTCATAATTTTGTCTAACAAAGTGTCTCACTGGATGAAGTAATTAAGAGTTGCTTACTGAACCATTTTTTTGTTTGAGGAGCTCCTAAATACAGCTTCCATTGTTTATAACAGTTAGCATAGTGGATAGCTTTACTGTCTTGTGCACTGGAGATGTGGTGTCCAGATCTCTAAATGGGTTGTATAACTGGATTTGTTTCTTTCTGAAACATGAGAACACATTCATGTCTCCTTTTATATTTGACTGGATTCACTATACTGTAAATGAAGTGTAATTCATGTTCACATTACTCTGTTTCCATTTGCCACACCCTCCCCACAGATGTACGTCCCTGCTAGCATATGCACCTGAGCAATGGAGCAAGTAGTGCATACATGTTTGTGTCCCCACTATTTACTACTGTTCGGTATGGGACTAATTTCTTTATTCTGTTCCCACAACGCTTCCACATCTTTTCTGTGGACACTGTACAGTGAAAATGAGTTTGTGAATGTGTGTGCTGCTGTTGTTAATATAGCATGTGAAAGCATATGGGAACCAGTTAGCTTGGTAACCAGTTGGGACATTACACTGAGCCTTGTGTGAATCCACAGCTGATACATATTAGTAGTTAGTTACCAAACTAGTTACTAGCTTGTGAGATGTTACTGACCTTTCAGAAGTGCTTTCAGAAACAGTATATGTTCTAATTTTGTCAAATAAACGTAGGACTATGTGTAATGCCTCAAAAAGACGGTGCATTCAGGAGGTTGTTTCAGAGCTATTAAGTATATGATGATATGATTATAAGTATATGATGATGATTTTAACAAAGTATTGTTTGAAAGTTTGAAAGTTTTAGCATCAGATTTAGCATCCCCCACTTTCACTCAAAATCTGGTGCTCATGGCTACTAGTAAACAATTTTAAAGATTTTTAAAAGAACACAAAGAGCTGAATGTGGGGACACCTTATATGATTTATATTCAACTTCTGTTTATTTTTAATATTATTATGTTTGTCTGTTACTAATTTGGGCCAAGTGATGTGGTGTACTCACTCATTCAGAATAAAAGCAAGAAGTCCAAGAGCAAAGGTGCTTCTTAATGTATTTATTAATTGTCTCATTGTTCAGTATGTGGTATGGACTGGACAGGTTTCTGGATGTAGGCCACATCAATGTTCAGACACTCTTGCATCAAAGAATTGGTCAGTTGTGCCAGTTTTGGTGGATGCCATCCCTGGCACAATTCAGAGGAGAGTGTCCTGTAGACTGAGATTTTAGCCACTGCTGGTAGACCCGTATGACTGTACACTTCCATACACCTGCAAATTCAACTACTTCCTTCACACTATGGCCTTTGGCACGCCCAAATGCAATCCCTTCACACACCCCACAGGTATTCGTAGCCTGCTCATCCTCCTACAATGCCGTCTGCAGGAGCCTGAAGTTACTACCACTACCAAACACACAAGGTCACTGTTTGTCCAGTGAGCTTATATAGATCTCTGGTACGCTGTCCATCTTGTGTTCAGTATCTAGTACATTAGGGCAAGGTGTCTCCTATTCTATAGCATCCTGTAGTATGCTATAGTAATTCCATAGTATGTAATTGGATGAAGTTTATATTTTAGTAAAGAACTGTAATAGCAGAATGAAATGAAGTTTAAAAAAAGTATTTTTTGTTTTGATTCTGAAGCTGAACCCAGTGATGTGACTTATGCTGAAATCAATCAGAAAGACAAGAAGCCAAAGAAACCTCAGGTCAAGGGTGAGTTTAATAAACATGTCTGAATATACTGTGTTATGTGTTATGCCATACAGCATGACAGTCTGTGGTTTAATGGCTCAAATGTTTTAACTTTACTAGCTGTTGCTTGATAGGACACATTCATGTTCTTGGTAAACGCTAATTTAGTGTCATTGCTGACTGTTAGGGAAGAGCAGTAATGGAGCTGATACTCTCTACTCAGAACTGAACCAGAACTGAAGATAAAGGTAAGATGAGCTCCAACAGGTCATTACAGTTCAGTGTCATATGCTTGCTAGTGTTAGGTACATTAAATTCCCAGACTGAGCGCTGCACTGACTGAGCTGATTATATGATGTTGAACTGGCTTTACAGTATTTAGGTTTGAAATGTAAGCAAGATGTATAAAGGATATAAAGAGTATAAAGGATATACTTCATGAAGTTATGACAATTAAATGACATGTCCTTTTGTTGCAGTCCAGTGTTCAAATAGTCCAGGCACCACTGGTCAGATATACATGTTATCAGAATTTACTTGTTCATATTTAAATATCACAACAGTACAAACGGCCCCAGTTTATTGGGTTGGGAACAACGGGCCTTATTCACCAAGTTCTCATATTGTTTTTTAATTGAGTTGTTTTTGAGAAAGTTGCTATGAAAAAGACTTCACCAGATTCTGGACGTGCTCCTAAATCACAGAATTCTTCAGACCTTTGTTCTCTTGAGTGTACGTAGATTCTGTTCCTAAATAAGAACCAATCTTGAATAAGAAAACACGGGTGAATGTTAGAATTTTTGACAAACTGGATAAGTAAATATTAAGAAGAATAGCTGGTGAATAAATTCTTTGGCAAAAAATAAATTTTTACAAAATTTCCCATTTATTTTAGACATATTCGGTCAGGCATATTGGTGACATATTTTTATGGAAAAGATTTGGACTATTTGGGTGACTATTGCATTTTAGTGTTGGCAGTGTTCCAGGTCTAAAATAAAGAATCACAATATGGACACCAAATGTGTCTAGGCTGATCTAGTGGATTTTAATTTTATAATTTTTTAAATTTTCCTTTTTTGTTAAATCATTTGTTTAATGCCATCACCTTTCAGTAATATTTAATTACTAAAGCAAATATTCAGTAATCTGAATATGGATCCATTTCTGTCAAGCAAATACTTCAGTTTGAATTGAATTTGAGTGAAAATTAAGCTTTATACAGTGTGAAATAGCATGACCAATAAAGGCCTCTTCTCTTGTAGGTCCATAAAAACCTTAATTGCCTTAAACCCTCAGTAAGGAACTGCTGAAACAGTGTTATGGCTGCCCCAGGATGTCTGAGTTCACTAACAGTGAGAACGGTAACTGTGTGTGTATAAGAGAGTACACTGCTGATGCTGGGAAGCCTGTGTTGTTGCAGCTCTCAAACCTAATCATTTTTAGAGACTTCTGGTTGGAGTTTGAAAATTGGAGATAGAAAAGAATCGAGTGTGAAGACAATCAGACTGGTCGAATCATCTTTATCCAGTTTGTATCTCTTTGTATCTATTATTCATTTGGTACACAAAGTATTTACATATGGTACATATCCTAAAAAGTAATGTTTTTGTAAAAAGTAGCATTCTTTGAATATTTTATACTGAGAGGTTTATTTTTTATACATGTGTATAATTATTGTTTTGAAGTATAATGTGTCTTATTTACTCATTGATTGTAACTGAACCATGCCAGTGTTACTTATTATATTCAACTCTTGTGTCGTCAATGAGACTTTAGTGATGCATTAGTGTGCTGGGTGCCCGGGAACTCCTAGTTGTTCACCAAGTGCCTTATTATGTTACTGTCTGGGTGAGTAGTAACTAATGACATGCACTCAAGTGTAAAATATTGATGGATTTGTACCTGGTTGAGTAATTTTTAATCATAATGCTTTTACTAATAATTTCTACTCAAGTATATTAGTTAGTAAAGGAATCTATTTTTTACTCAGATATATTTCAGCCATTCATATTTAGTTGCTAATTTCTTTCAGTGTTTAATTTTATTATGCTTTGTTTTTTTAATAGTTTTATAATCAGTGAAATCTCTGACCTTGGAGCTTTAGCATTTTACTTTAGACCAAAATAGTAAAAAACACAAAAATCAAGACAAATGTAGTTTTGTTTTTTTGTTTTTTTTTTGACCTGATACTTTTCTACTTTTACTCGAGTTACTTTATATTAGGGCACTTTTACATCAGTATTTTTCTTCTTTAACTTGAGTATTGACCTCTGCTTACTGTGTATCCTCCATGATTACAGAAATGCACAAGCACAACGTCATGCTAAAGGAAAATGTATGGTTGTATAAATACTATATGGCACTTCTCAGCATGGACATTTTTTTTTTGTATGATTTAGTTTTTCTATGTTTTTGGGTTTTAATTAACATTTATTGTATATGAAGCTGTTTTAACTTACATTATATTTTTGTTTTTTTATGTATACAGGTTCATTTTATTTCCTTATTTCATATTTCTTTCTGCCTGCCTGCCAATTTTAATATTTCCCATTCTGATCTAATTTACGGTATTGCATATTAATTATTGTTGTATTACGTCAAAATAAATGGAAATGTATTTCCTAACTTTTTATCAATTAATTAATCTAACTAATGTAGTGCAGTAGATGCTATATTTCTATGCAGTTTTGAATTAACACAAATAAATATTTTTTTAATTTTTTCAATTAACTTCAATTATGGTCTCTTCTCTACTTTCAGAGACAGGATTCAGTTTTATCAGTTGCTGTTGCCGAACAGTCTGGTTTATACAGTATGACCACTGAAACAGAATACCAACAATAGTTACATAATTCAGTCGCTGTTCTGAAAGTCATTAGAGTTTTAACAAATGTATTCCATGTAAAACTCGTCACTGAAGATAACCTGCTTTCATTCTAAATCACTCCATGACAGTCTGGCACGATACCATTGCAGTCTTTGGTGACGTTGACATGGAGTTAAGGGCGGTTGTTGTTACAGTCTGTGTGCATGTGTTCCTTGTGCATGTGGTCAGTCAGGTACAGCAATAAGGCCTGTCCTTGCTTACGTTACATGCTCGGCCGAGAAAAATAAAATAAAATAAAGTGATATTATTAATGCAAAATAAGAACAAGATTAATCAAGACAAATAATAAAAAGAGCTAAAACTAACTATCATAAAACCAAAATAAAAAAATAAAATATCAAAGTAAATAAAAATAAGCAGTAACAAGAGTACTAAAAAAGTAAATGGTACAAAAAATATATATAAAAATAAAATTAGATAAAAAAAATAAACAAAAAGCAAATAAAAAAGCAAGAACTAAAAAGTAAACTAATTAAGACTAGGTACAGGCTGAGTGAAGGTGGTTAGAAACTAAAAGTTTAAAATGATTAAGTGACACCACTGAGCTGAGCTTTAGAGATTCCTGTAGTGGATTCCAGCTCACTGCTGCACTGTAGCTAAAAGCAGATGTACCCAGTTCAGTAAAAACTCTCGGTACCTGGCAGCTGATCGAACTACTAGAACGCGTCTGATAATTACTATTATTCATATTAATTAACGAAGTGATGTATTCTGACATATGACCAGTGTGTTTCCCGTCATGCTGATAATGAGGGCCAAGTTGAGATGAAAATCCCCTAGGACCATGTGATGATGTCAAGGCACCAGACATATCACTAGTTATATTCTACTACTCCTACACCTGGGTAACATTTGGTTAATATTATAATTCATAAATCTAGCTTTGTGTAAAACCTTTAAGTGCACACAAGATAATTATCAAATAGTCTGAGCTCATATGTTAATGAAGGTATAGATGTCAATGTGAACTGTGTGAATTGACATTCTGTTCAACCCTGATGATGGTATGTAGTGGGAGGGGCTTACAGGGTATGAAAGACGGCATGAGGGAAGATGGAGGACAATTGGGCTAGAGTGCCACTAGGTGCACATGAGTTTCTTGGGAGGGACTCGATGGTGTGTACTAGTCCCGATGGGAAGTAATATCACAGGTTGAAAGGAGCCTGGTAACTGTTTTGTCATTTTCCTTTTCTTTTCTTTTTCTTTTTGAAACTTGTTATATTGAAACGCGTGAAATACCAAATAAAATCTGGAGTTCGGTTGGACCCAACTGGAGTGTTTCTCGGAATTTCTTGTGGCAGCCTCGATGCATCGACCACTCCCGACCACACCACTACAGACCAGCATTTCAGATGCACTAAACTGTGATAAAAGATCAGCTATTTCATCAGTTGCAGAGGGCGGGGCAGAGGGAGGCCTGTTTATACCAACTGAAACAAAAGTTATTTTTTCTGAGGAATACCTTGAGAGCTAAGAATTCAGTTTTTCTTTGGAGACTGTAGATAAAACAGTAGTTTGAATATTGACGCATGTATATATTGCAGCTCCACCTCCCCTTGCTTCTGTGTCTATTCTATGAAGAATAAAATCATTTAGAGCCACATCTTCACTATTTGTAGAATGTCTAAGCCAAGTCTCTGTTAGCACTAAAATACCGGTATCAGACTGTGAAACCAGAATTTTAAGTTGATCCATTTTATCTTTTTGCAATGTGATTCTAATATTTAAATGGATAATACATAGACCTTTTCTTTTATTAAAAAAATGGAAATCAAACAATTGAGGGGAGGTCTGTATCCCGAAGCGAGGAGCGGCGTTCTGGCTGACAGTTCAGGATCTGTGAGGGAGCTTGGCCGAGTGGTCGTATGGAGGTAGAGATAACCTGTGGAGCTAAGCTGCGCTTCTGCTGCCCAGCCACGGCCAACTGAGGGCTGGAGTGGCTGGCCCGTTGCACAGTGGGGTTCCTGGATGGAGCAGGGGTGAAGTGGATGGCTGGAGAGCTCACTCTGATGTTCCTAGTTGGAGCGGTGTCATCCAGCCCATCCAGAGCGGAAAACCTGTTGCTCAGGTGGATCCTCCGAGGTACCAGGTGGCGGGCGGAGCACCTACAACCATGGCTCAACCTGGCTCGGTGTGGAGCAGCACACCTCCTTAGTCTTGGGCTTAGCTCCGATCCTGGGCCAATTCTCCTCTTCCTGGGCAGCCGTAGCAGCCGCTTACGGGAGACTGCTGTCTAACTCGACAAAAGCAGAAAAAACAAGTAAACAAAAATAAAACTGAGTTAAAAATAAAGGAATAAAAGAAAATAATAATGATAGTGACGAGAATAAACATATCTATTGTTTTTATTTTAAGCTCCATTTTTATGTATTGTAATGTCATAATGCATTAGACGTTGGGGGTTGTTTTGTGGTTTCATGAGCTGTGGTACCATCTAAAACATTGAAGCCTGATAAATGTGTTAATTCAAGGTGCACATGGTATTACCCATGGCAATGGGGGGGTAGGTCCAAAATGTGCCACTGTTGGGTAAGACGCATTCCATGATGACCATGTGTAGGATGTCCATGTCACCGGAGATTGGGTGTACATTAAAGTCTTACCAGAAATGCAGCATGGGTAAATTATCTGTGGTATAAGCAACAGAGATCTATGAACAACGCGACTGTCACTGGGTCAGCAATGTGACATCTCTAAAACGGCAATGCCAAACTGGCTTGGCATAGATACAACAAGGGTCAGATGATGGTCTTTGTGTATTGTTTGGTGAGCACTGTTAACATGCATTCCTCTGAACACTGCAGATGAAGGTAACTTCACTAAAGTGATGATGGCTAATCTGAGGGATTTTAGGGATGAACGAGAATTAGGGAACTTTGATATATCTACTCCTTCTTGTTCAGTATTACAAGTAATTTTACACCTGCTTACAGGGCCTGCTTCCCAGAGGGGTTATTTATTTTTATTTTTCATTTCTGAGACTAGAGCAAGTTATCTGATTAAAAATAACACAAACTACACCTGGAACAGAAAAACACATAAAACAGACATACACAACAGATTAGCCAGATAATCTCAACTAGGGTCATGTCAGTACCCATTCTTTAAACCAAAGTCAAAAGAGGAGAAGTGTAGGATCTCGATTAATGTGTGGACGAGGCCCAAACTAGAAAAGAGAATTTCCAAAAGAAGACTTGTTAAACCAAAAATAAATTGCCATTAAAGCTAACATCAGCACCACTATGGTGAGTGGGCAGCCAGACAATGCTGGATTAGGGAAATGTGAATTTCACTGATTTGTTCATTTTTTGCAGAATTCAATGAGAACAAAGTTATTCAGAGTAGCTGGGTGTGAAATCATGAACTGAAATTAATGCTAGTAGATAATTTTGTAAATAATGTACTTGGTCACTGCACTGAAGTGTTGCTAAGCCATGTGCAACCTTACCTTAACCTAACTTTATTAAGTAAACTTTAGTAAAGTTAAACTACATTTCCCAAATATACTTAACGTAATAAGTATACTAATCAATGTACTAGTACTAATGTAGTAGTAGTAGTAGTATACTACTTCAGTACTTCTTAGGTGTCACGTCTGCCTGACTCCGCTACTCCTCCGGACTCCGGATTCCCCAGTGCACAGCCTGATGACATCACGCCCACATGCTCACGCTCCACCAATTCTCCGGGTCCGCCTCTCCCGTCTACTGATTGCTTCAGCTGTCAACATCTGTATAGATAGATAGATAGATACTTTATTGATCCCAAAGGAAATTTAGCCGCCAGTAGCATTTACACAGTACAGCACAGTAAAGACAAGACTAAGAGGGTTGTACAGAACAAAGTAGAAAAAAACGCTAAAACAGTACACAAAAGACGGAGCTACTGCAAAGGCTGCCACCCACAGCGGCGCTGGAAATAGGAAAAAAATATAAGCCCCACACAAACACATAACCCTGGTGAAGTTTTGCCAACATTCCGTTGCAATCCTGAGCGTTTTTCACCCTGTATTCTGTTTACCTGTTTCTGACCTTGTTCTCCTCTTGACTACGTCTTCCGGCCTTTCCCTTTCAACTTGTCTGCCTCGTTCTACCTTTCTGTCTGGTTCCCGACCCTGCATCTACCTCCCTGGTTTTCGGCTCTTGATCTCCCTTCTAGTTTTGTACGCCTGTCTGCCTGACTATCTTTTTTCCGACCCTCGCCTGTCCCTTCTGTTTTTGACTCGGTGTTGTCCTGTGTTGCTGCTGTATGGTTCTTTGCTTTTGCGTGACGGTCTGTTTATTAAAACCCGTTTGTCTCTTGGCTCTGCTAGCTCGCGCCTAATTCTTTGTGTCTGACATTAGGAATTAATTGGCCCCAAAGTACATTATCAGTATAGAGTAGTAAACATTTATTTTTATAATTTTTTAAAGTTGTATTTGTACTATAGTTGTACTGCAACTACACTAAAAGTAAACTTATAGGTATGCTGTTAGTTTACTAATTCACACATTCATTTGTTGCTGCTTATCACAGATTGCGTCATCTAACAGGGTTCCCATTCTACTTTATTATCTATTCAAAACACTCCAAGCTATTCAGATGAAAATCAGTACAAAATAATAATATGAATGAAATGAAGCACATTTTCTAAAAAATATATAAACATGATTATATATAAATTTAAAATATATAAAACTATGTAAAAATGTATGCTTCATGTATTTTTATGAATAATAAGAAATAAATGATTATAAGAAATCAATAGACCATCATGTACACAAGCCATTTAGGTAACTGTTAAAATGAGTGTAAGCACAGGAATTTTGATATTTAGTATTCTGGCTTACAGCAAATATTGTAGACTAGAAAGTAGCATGCAGTACATCTACTGCTGGAAATGACCACTAAAATCAGACTGAAGATATCTGCATTGATAATAAATTATGTTCTGCTGGCTAAATTACCTGAGATGTATTTTTTCCACAAGAGCAGCTACAGCTTTTTGGACCTTAATGGCTATAGGTGGACGCCATTTTCCAACTATGTTGTCCCTATAATTATTCAAAGATTTATTTGAAAATTAATTATCTTTAGATAATTATCCCAATAATGTTAACTCAAGAATTATATTGTGATAATTAATAAAAAAAAACCCCTCATCTCTCATCATAAAAAAAAAAACACAAATGATTTTTCACCATGTCTTGTGGGAGGCTCTGTAAGAGCCTGATCTAATTTACTGTTAGTTCAGGTTCTAACTGGAATGCTGGTGAGGTTGCTCTTGATCATGAACATTAACAGCAACTTAGAAAGCACTTAAATCAGCCATTCTAATAGCTGAGCTGTTGATCCAGCAGTCTAGACCAGGACACTGTCTGTGCTCTTACAGGTTTGAAAGTTTTTATGATTCTTTAGTGTAATTCTGTATACAGGCTCATCATCAGAGTTGGGGGACTGAGTCACATGACCCCGCCTCTCCCTGTGACGTCATCTGGGGCGTCTCACAAGAGGTGGAAGTTAAGTTTCGTTTTTAAACCTCCACGGGCCTTTACAGCGTGTTTGTATACTGCGTCGGCTTACTGCCAGCCATTGCACATTAGTATATTGAAAGCAAGTAAAAGCGAGAATAGTTTAAGTAGTTTTAAACATTTGAGAGAACGTGAGTGAAGCTAAAGATTTAACCAGCGAAAGCCACCTGCCAATGCTCTGTCTACAGAATAACAGTAGAAAATGTAGAGTACAGAATAAAATCAAACAAAACCTACCACGAGCAGGAAATCACAGTTTGAATATTTGACTGTAGAATAGTGTACTTACTGGGAGTTTTTAATAATTATGCAGTCGATTGATATCTCAAAAGTAAGTAAGCCACAATGATATTTAGTTTTTAAAAAAACGTAAGTTAACCTCAAGATCTTGGTAGTCAATACCATCTGCCAAAAGAATGCTCTCTATATACAGAATGAGTAGAAAAAGAATAAAATCTCTCACACAAGCCACTACCAGCAGAAAAGGACAAATTTAACTTTTGACTAATCCTCAGAATTAAACACAACACTTTTATTGTCAATTTAATTTTTTTTTTTTTCCTTATATTGCTCTGGGCATATTTTACCAGCTAGATAGATAGATAGATAGATAGATAGATAGATAGATACTTTATTGATCCCGAAGGAAATTTAGCAGTTCTCTATCGATTTAAAAAAGTAAGGTTAAAATGAGGAATGATCTGTAACAAGACTGCTCTGGAGGCATGCAACACATGCACACACCAGGCTATATGAAAAGGTCAGGGGAAGATGACCTATCTATTGTCTATAAACACACAATGTAAGACCCAGAACATGGTCTGACATGCAGTTTTTTCTTTTAACCTTACCTGAAGAGGTCCAAGGAACATGACCATCAAAACAGAACTGAACAGCGAATTCTCAATTGTTAAATCATAAGTGACCTCAAAACAACTTTGTATTGTGTGCCGTGAAACTCAAGTGGTGTTTCAGCATGCAATGAGTCCAGAAAGAGCATCTCTCTCTGACCTGGCTTCAAGACCTACATGAGACATTCCGTATATGATCTGAACAAACACAGCATGTTAAATAAAACCTTTTAAACAAAGTATTAGATCTTAATACTTTGACTGACTTTCAATATAAATCAATTAAGACACTGCAAGTTACACTTAAAACCTATATGAAATCAAAGTACTGGCTTGACTAAAGTCATAAATAAAATCACTATTGTTAGGTAAAATAAATACTATAAAGAAAATTAAACTTAACTACTTAAAAAGGTGAAAAGAGGTAAAAAGATGAAGTAAAGGACGAGCTGCTGTAACTGGCTGCCACTCGGGCGCCGGAAGTAAAGTAAAGGTTAATATGTGAACATATTGAGAACAAAAATCAAAATATCAGTGTATAATGACAATACATGATTTGACTTGATTATAATGAACTACTGTCTTTTTACCACTGTCTGAAGAGGGTGACCGTGAAGACTTCTGCTCCTCTGCTTGCTGTGGTAGCACATGTGTGGGCTGTGAAGATTGATGACAGGATAAAAAGAACTCTGTGTTACCACTTAAGTCAAGTGGCTTTTATTGTCATTTCAGCTCTGTACAAGTACACAGTGAAATGAAATTACGTTTTTTCCAGAACATGGGTGCCACATGGAACAAAACGAGAACAAAACACAATACAGTATAGACAAAACAATACAGTCAATACAGTACAGGACAAGCTGCAGAAAGTGCAACGTGCAAGACAATACAATAAATACAATAAATATGACTCAGTTCTGAGTAGAGATAATGAGTGTAAGGTGCATAGATATTTAACAGGTGGGTATTGGTAATAAGGTGCATAGATATTTAACAGGTGGGTATTGGTAATAAGGTGCATAGATATTTAACAGGTGGGTATTGGTAATAAGGTGCATAGAAGGTGCATAGTAATTTAACATGCTGTGACGTTACATGCAGACAGCATACAACGCACATGAACCATGAAACACAGCACTGAGGTAGTAAAGTGTGGAATGTGTAAATAAGATAAATAGAATGCAGACAGATTTAAAATGCTATGGGTCATGGGGGTGGGGGGGTTTAGTTCAGTCTCTGTTGTTTAAAAGTCTGACTGCTTGTGGGACAAAGCTATTGCAGAACCGTGCAGTGACAGCACGGATGCTCCTGTATCTTCTGCCAGACGGCAGCAGTGAAAAAAGTCTGTGTGAGGGATGAGGGGGGTCCTTCACAATGCTGATGGCCTTACGGGTGCAGCGTGTGGTGTTAATGTCTGTGACAGAGGGGAGAGAGACCCCTATGATCTTCTCAGCTGTCCTCACTATTTGCTGTAGGGTCTTGCGGCCTGAGGCATTGCAATTCCCAAACCAGGCGATGATGCAGCTGCTCAGGATGCCCTCTACGGTCCCTCTGTAGAACATGGTGAGGATTGGAGGAGGAAGATGAGCTTTCCTCAGTCTCTGCAGGAAGTAGAGGCGCTGCTGGGCTTTCTTGGCTATGGAGCTGGTGTTGAGCGACCACGAGAGGTTCTCTGAGATGTGGACGGCAAGGAACTTTGTGCTCTGGATGATTTCCACAACAGAGCCATTGATGTTCAGGGGGGCGTGGTCGCCTCGCACTCTTCTGAAGTCAACAACCATCTCTTTAGTTTTGTCAACTTTCAGAGACAAGTTGTTGGTCCATTAGCCGCTGCACCTCCTCTCTGTATGCTGTCTGGTTGTTCTTGGTGATGAGGCCCACAAGCGACGTATCATCTGCAAATTAATTATATCTGTGAATTAATTATAATTAATTATAGTTATAATTAAAACAAGGTTCTACTTGGCTGAATATATTCTATCACCACAACTGCACAAAAGAACAGCAATGACTTCTGTGTGACCAGTATAATAGAAAATAAACTGAAAGTAGTACTAAAATTATAGGGTTTTGCTGTCAAAGAACATCTACTCATCAAAGTTTTAAAAAACAAGGTGTGATTATATTTAACTAGAACTGCTTGCCCAAGATCAGACATGGTGATATTTCGTAACTGCTGGGTCCTTTTACCCCACTGTAACTGGTGTATCAGGAGTTGTCTGTTGGTCTCTGTGTTTCAGTGATGCATTATGTACCTCGTCACAAGCATGTGTGTTGCTGGTGACATGTTGTTGTTTCTGTGCATTCTTGAAAAAAACTGTTCTGCCACCTGACTATTTGTTGTGTTTGCAAGTTCAATGCCTACTATACCTTATTTGCACCACTAGGTGTCCTCCTTGTTCTTTAGTAGTGAAACAGAGGAAGCCCTGTGGGGGAGTTTTGGGGGAGAGTTGCTTGAGGGAACGACTGAGTAAAGAGAGAAGAAGAGCAATTTTCGTGTCCGTGTGTTTTGATTTATGTTGGACTTAAAACACTGCACTATTGATCCATCCCTGCAGCTCTGGAACTAGTTCAGTTCTTCGAAGTATGTCCCGAGGGTCTTTTGTGTTTGTCTCGTGAAGTCTGTCATATAGTACAAAGTGCTTTGATGATCCAGTTATAGGATGACCATTTGGGTCTGGGCTTTCATCTTTTTCGCATAGCCGAGGAAGCGGCACCTGCAGTCTCTCTTGCTGTGTAGCCAAAATATTTTGTGGGGTTGGCTCAACTAGACTTCCTTCATAAGGTCGGAATGGTATGACTGCAGGAGTACGCAAATTAGCATGTGTTGCCAATCCTCGTGCAAAGTCGAAATGACTACATTTGGCATGTGTTTCCAGGAGAGCAGCAGGTCTGTGAAGTCTCTAGGGCTTTCTGCCCTCAGGTTAAACTTTACACTATACACCACATCAGGATAACTGACCATCCACCTTGAGGGGGAAAAATAAATAAGCATTCAAGAAGAAAAGAACATGCAGACAGCTGGATATTTACATCAACATTTCCATTCACAAACTGCTTTCATCCTTACCTGAAGCATCCCTCATTTTTTGAAACACTTTGTCGTAAGACTACCAGTTTTTCATCTCTTCACGCAGTCTTATGACCATATCCATGCGAGATCCTCTGGAGTCAACACTGCAGGCTTTACAAAGTTTTCGCAACACTCCGACCTAAGAAATATTAATTAACATTGACACATAGAACATTGACATAACTCCATCAACAGCAAACCTGAAAATTCCAAAAACGATTTACCTTTTGTTTCATCACTTCATCAACAAGACGATCCTCTGTGATGTTGACTAATTGTGCTTCAGCTTTAGAATTTACAGGTGAGACCTTTTCAAATTCTGTGTTTAGCACCATGTCACTCTTTCTGGTATTCTTTCCAATCCAAGGCATCCATTGATCATAACTTGGATGCACCACAAATTGATTCTTTGCTGAGCCTGAAAACATAAATGCAGTCCCTGCATAACATTAGTCCCTGGTATTTTTAATAGAGCCTGTTAGGTCAAGTCACAAATTTCTATTAAAAATAACCTACACTTCAGTTTAATTTGTGCCACAACGCAATATGCCAAATCCTTGCTCCAGTTAGTTTCTTACAAATTAATAAACTATAGGTTTGATAGAAATACTTTATAACACCATGAAAACATTTCACAACCTTTTTAAAAAAATAAGCCAAATTTTATTTAGTTTAGTGTTTATATTAGGTTAATATTTAAGCCCAGTCCACTCTTTCTGCAAGCAGATTGACACAATATTTTAAAACATTACTTACAACCTGATGGAGCAAACGTTAAAATGAATTACTGAAAAACTAAATGGAGCGTGGCTTTAGAATAGGGCATGCTTGCATGTGATAAATTAGTTTGGAACATTTCATGAAAATCAATAACATGAGCAGGCAGAAGTTGGTCCAAAAATTACAAAAGAATATTTAAGAAGCTACTGCTACTGTTAATGTTACTGATATAGATCTAACTCACTTGTGACAAAGCCACAAACAAACTTTTCAAGTGGAACAGAATCCCAAAACTTTTCAACATTTTGCTCATCATTGTATTGAGAGGGTTCCTTTAGGTCACTCACTGTGTAACAGAAGTAAGAAACAAATACACACACACACACACAAACACACACACACACACACACACACACACATATATATATATATATTGTTGTACTTAACAGTTTAGTGTTACTTCATTTCATGTTCAACTTACCCTTTTAATGCTGATCCATGATGACCTCAGGAGTGTAGTAACCACACTCTACACAATATATGTGTAATATTTGTATGTGTAATTTGTGTTAGTCAAAGCCTCAAAGTGGCAGTAGGTGTGTAGAATTGTGTCTTTAGATGGGAATTTCACTCCACCCAGGCTTTCTAACGAGTTTATGACCCTCGACACAGAAATGTGGACAGATTAGAAGTGGTACTGAATCCCGCCGAGGAACACACTACATTATGCTGGACAGTGGCACACCTGGACGAGGACTGGGGACCACTACTTTAAACCACAAACATAAAATCTGATAATTACAAACCTGCAATCTGATACAGACAAAGCTCCAGGCTCAGAAGAACATGGCAAATCAAAATTATGAAGTCCATCCTGCCATTCCTGGTACCTGTATGTCATCTGGCACAGTGGGCATTTTCTGATGTAGGTTGAAACATTTAAAAAAATAAAAAATAAAAAAACACACATAAAACATGAATTCTCATCAGGCAAAAAAAAGTTTTTTTTTTTTTTTAAATTACTTCCTTTGGACTTACCAGTAATAAAACCCTACATGGAAACTATCTTGGCCTTCGATTTGACTTCAGTTGGTTTTCCTAATTTTGGATGCTGTGGACAGACAGCACATCTGCCCTCCACTGGGTATATCTGATCTGGACAGTCTTCTGGCTGATTTTATGACATCTTCTGGAAGGCTTGCTGGGACCTTTTTCTCATTGCATCTATAATGAACAATGCGAAGTAATTCATCAGTGGCTGAATAGATTGTTTCTTTGGTCTTCCTGTGGAGATTCTGCTGGTGAAGATGTGCTCTTGAAGAGCTCTCTGTTGGTCTGAAATAAATGCCACTTCGCAACATTTTTGAGAGGGCAAGACATGCAAGGTTTGGCACAGGCACAATGCCAAGTGTTATTGTTCAAGTATGTGACCACGACTCTATCAAGCCGGCTGAAGTGTTTTATGGAAGGCTCATGTATTGACAAACAGATTTGTATGGAACCTGCACCGCAATCCACATACATAGAAAATGGTTTGTGAGACGTACATGCAGCTTTTCGACGTTTCAGACAGGTTGCCTTTTTGACTTCTCCAAAAAACTTGCACTTTACCATTTCATCTAGCACAGCTGGCTCCAGAATTTCTTCTGCTGCTGTGCGATCACAGTAATCAACGGAACGGATGTGTTCACAGGTGCTAAAAGGAAAGCCACTCCTCTTCACTAGTAAATGGTACTGATGACATTCATCCAATTGATACTGAACTGAGTGAAGCTTCTATCTATCTATCTATCTATCTATCTATCTATCTATCTATCTATCTATCTATCTATCTATCTATCCATCCATCCATCCATCCAAAGCAGCAAGGAGATCCCCCAATAGCATCTGACTGCAGACCTCCAGCGAGAGGCCCGTCTCTCGCAGCTCGAGGAGGAGGACCCTGTGATATCATCTGGGGTACCTCAAGAGGTGGAAGATAAGTTTCGTTTTTACGGTGTGCTTGTTTACCGCGTTAGGTTATCATGAGCCAGTGCACATTCACAGGTAGAAGACTGTACCTCCACAATCTTCTTGTAAACCTCCACACGCCACGCTGTTCTCTTCGCTGCTTTCATTGTAATTAAACATCAAAGTAAGTTTCAAATTCCATCATCTTATGAATAGTTAGTCTTATGAATAGGTGGGAGAATTAACAGTGTTAACGCGGTTCTTTCGTTGTCACCATATGACTGTGAAATCGTTTTATTGTTAATAATGTATTACCGTTATATATCCATGATTTCAGGCTTATGTGTAGAGTTTTGTTACAGAATATTCTCTGTGAAGGATTCATAGTTAACAGTTCTGGAAAGGTTTTCTTTACCCTAGTGATGCAATGACAAGTGGCCATATCTAATATTTAGGATGTAACAGGTACATGTTATTGAATCTAACCTGTTATTATTAAAATTATCTTCATTTTTTATTTTCTAAATTATCTACAGTTTTTCATGTTTACAAATGTGGTTTATCTCTGAGTTAAGCCATATTTAAGCAGTTAAAGTAACCTTTCAGTTAATATGCGTGTAAGGAGTAGGGTATGTCTACCTATTAAGCTCACTAAAATCTACATTTAGACATTTTTAGATCACAAGGATTGATTCCAGCAGAATAAGTGATGTTAACATTAAATAGCATTCTCTTATACAATTAAATGTTTAATTTAATTTAATGAAAACCTTTAATTTAAATGTTTTTTGCAATAATATATATATATATATATATATATATATGTATACTGCACAAATATTACTTAAAATATCTTAATACATAACAGCCATGGAACATGGAAACACACTCAGCAACATCTGGTATCTTAAAGACACCCCTAGTCCTGATCTGTGTCACTCAAGCATAACTTGGTAAAACTATAGTTATATGTGTGGGGATGTCCTAATATTTTCCTCACAAGAAAAGTGCCCTGTTAATTACATTTTAGAGATTTTAAAGACATTTCTTCAGTTCTATGTGTTTATTGTTCATATGAAGATCAGATGTTTAAATATATTAAAAACAGGTTTTATTGGGTATTCTAATTTAGTATTTGGCTCTGTTCTTTTTGTGCACTGTAACAATGACACAGTGTCTTATGAGAAGCACCTTGGACATATGAGATAAAAGGCCAAGAAGAAATGAAGCAGTGTTTGGCCACTGACTTTAACTGATTTCAAAGTGGAAACTGGAGTTACAGCATCATAACTCCTTATGACGGGACTTGAGACTTGCTTGACTTAAAGCAGGGACTTGACTTGCTTGAATCTTCTTAGGACTTCGGACTTGTTTAAGACTTGAAGGTTAAGACTTGAGACTTGTTTGTCACTTGTGTAACAGAGTTTTATAAAAAGGCATAATATTTTACTCTTATTTTTGTGAATTCTATCAAAATGATTTACTATAAAAGTTCATTTGTTGTGTTATTGTAGGTGCTAAAAGTTAATCTGTTTTTATATTTCTTATCTTTCTAAAGATTCTGGTTTGTACTTTTTAGATATTACATATAAGTTCAGTGAATTTAATTCGGAACACAATTTCCTGCTCTACACACGCGTAACTGCAAAGCTCAGTTCTTTACTTTCTTATCCCTTTGCGCTTTCCTTACTCCCAGTGGTGCTATACAGCGTGCTGGAGGCAAACCCGTGTTGGAAAAGCTCTATGAACAGCCGTTTTCGTCACTTCTTTCATTCACTGTAAAATACTGTATTAATTTGGAAATGATTAGTGAAACTCAATTCACTGAGAGTAAGAACCCATAACTTACCAAACTGATATTACTGTGTATTAATGTGTTCAGTCCTGCTCCTGGAGGACCACTGCCCTGCACGTCTTAGTGTTTTCACTGCTCTTAACACACATGATCCAACTAATCAGCTCATTATCAGACTGTTATTGGGTTAAAGCTGCTGTGTTAAGGCAGGGAAAGCACTAATACCACCAGGGCTGGGAAACACTGTTCTAGCTAAATGTAGTCAAAAAGCTAAATGATCTAAGCTTTATTTTCTAACAGTGCCAGTTAACAGACGCATGTAGAGCTAATTAAGACTGCAGTCTAACTGACTGATGTGATGGAGAGAACGTTATACATTCATTCTTACCAAAACAATGTGGAATATCAGGAAGTATTTAGGTCTTCTTAATAAAGTGACCAGTGACTAAGTGGAAGTGGGCTTCATAAGTGGTCCAGTCCATTGTGCTGGGCATATGTGTCCCATAAAAAGTCCAGGGTGATTTTTCAGGAGTTCTTTGAATCAAAGTCCTCAAAGGGTTTTTCTCAGAAGGAGACAGTGTTCACCTTTATCTGACCCAAAGCTTTATAGAACAGTGTCCATCACATCACATCAGAGCAACATCAGGACTAATGCTGTATCCGGAATTGTCCCCTACTCAGTATTCCCTACATTCCCCAAATCTGGATCACTATATAGAACACAGGGAAAAGAATTAGTTATCAGACGGACCTTGTGCAGTTTTCATAAAGAGAGTAACTGAGGAACACTCTATGTTGCTGGACACCACTTCAAAATGGTGGAACCTTAAAATGCCCTGTATAGTTAATAGGGCACAGTTATGGGCACACCCAAGTCACTGACCCCGGTTGGCAGATAAAGAGCTTTTTATTCGTCTGTAACAAGTTCAGAAACCACATTTGACCAGAAGATGGTGCTGAACTCATTTGCAGGAAGTTCACAAAACTCAGCTTCAACGGAGGCTTGGCCTTTGTGTCTCTCAGTGAAGTGCTTATAGTACATTACCACACCTAAAAATTACCTCACTTTTGCACATGGTATTTTTATACAGTGGAGGAAATAAATATTTGATCCTTTGCTGATTTTGTAAGTTTGCTCACTGACAAAGATATGAACAGTCTATCATTTTAAGGGTAGGTTTATTTTAACAGTGAGAGATAGAATATCAAAAAGAAAATCCAGAAAATTACATTGTATAAAATATATAAATTTAATTGCATTTTGCAGAGAGAAATAAGTGTTTGATCCCCTACCAAAACATTAAGAGTTCTGGCCCCTACAGACCAGTTAGACGCTCCTAATCAACTCGTTACCTGCATTAAATTGTACTTAAATTGTCACCTGTCCACAGATTCAATTAATCAGTCAGACTCTAACCTCTCCAACATGGGCAAGACCAAAGAGCTTTCTAAGGATGTCAGGGACAAGATCATAGACCTGCACAAGGCTGGAATGGGCTACAAAATCGTAAGTAAGACACTGGGTGAGAAGGAGACAACTGTTGGTGCCACTGTAAGAAAACGGAAGAAATACAAAATGACTGTCAATCGACCTCGATCTGGGGCTCCATGCAAAATCTCACCTCGTGGGGTATCCTTGATCATGAGGAAGGTGATTTGGGAAATTAGCCCAAAACTACACGGGGGGAATGATCTTAAGGCAGCTGGGACCACAGTCACCAAGAAAACCATTGGTAACACATACGCCGTAATGGATTAAAGTCCTGCAGTGCCTGCAAGGTCCCCCTGCTCAAGAAGGCACATGTGCAGGCCCGTCTGAAGTTTGCCAATGAACACCTGGATGATTCTGAGAGTGATTGGGAGAAGGTGCTGTGGTCAGATGAGACAAAAATTGAGCTCTTTGGCATTAACTCAACTCGCCGTGTTTGGAGGAAGAGAAATGCTGACTATGACCCAAAGAACACCGTCCCCCCTGTCAAGCATGGAGGTGGAAACATTATGTTTTGGGGGTGTTTCTCTGCTAAGGGCACAGGACTACTTCACCGCATCAATTGGAGAATGGATGGAACCATGTACCGTAAAATCCTGAGTGACAACCTGCTTCCTTCCGCCAGGACATTAAAAATGGGTCGTGGCTGGGTCTTCCAGCACGACAATGACCCAAAACATACAGCCAAGGCAACAAAGGAGTGGCTCAAAAAGAAGCACATTAAGGTCATGGAGTGGCCTAGCCAGTCTCCAGACCTTAATCCCATAGAAAACATATGGAGGAAGCTGAAGGTCCGAGTTGCCAAGTGACAGCCTCAAAATCTTAATGATTTAGAGATGATCTGCAAAGAGGAGTGGACCAAAATTCCTCCTGACATGTGCGCAAACCTCATCATCAACTACAAAAAACGTCTGACTGCTGTCCTTGCCAACAAGGGTTTTGCCACCAAGTATTTGTTTGCTAGAGGGATCAAATACTTATTTCTCTCTGCAAAATGCAATTAAATTTATACAATGTAATTTTCTGGATTTTCTTTTTGATATTGTACCTTCCCCTAAAATGACAGACTGTTCATATCTTTGTCAGTGGGCAAACTTACAAAATCAGCAAGGGATCAAATGTTTATTTCCTCCACTGTACCAATCTCTGTAAGGTCAGTCACCTGGAGGTCACTAATGAGTTTAACCTTCCCCGGATCATTTGAACACCATTGTACTGCTCTTTCTACGTGTTATGCTCCCGAAGCGTTAACATAGATTAAACAGTCCGCCAAACTCCTTTCAAGAGCCAGGAAGATGAACGTGCTTGTTCCTTTAATGACTCAAATCAGGTGTGAAACTACCAAAACAAGAAATAAAAGAAAAGGTTCAAATACACGCCACTCGTTAATATCAATACAAACGTGATTCATCGGATAACATCAAGTTGCCGCGATGATAAACAGTTATCAAACTGCGTTATATCCAAGTCATGAATATGTCAGTACCACTTAATACTTACAGTCATTGCTTTCTGAAGGGTTAATGCGACAGGTCCAATCAGACGACGGTAATATAAACTCATATAAAAGTAGAACGCTCAGATCAAACGGGAATCATATGAAACAGTGCAAGAGCAATACAAAAACAAGGATTATTTAAGAACATAAAACATAAACAGAACAACCATCCTAACGTATGATGTGGCCAAGAATCCTCCCAGATCCTCTAAGGAAGGAGCATTTCTTAGGTGCGAGTTTGAGGTTGTGTTCTGCAAGATGGGAGAACATCATCTGCAACCTCTGAAGGGAACCTCTGGTGGATAAAGAGCTTTTTATTAATCTGTAACAAGTTTACAAGACACATATAATCATCACAAATGGGCAACTGCTCAGCTAGCTGGCCTAAACAAAACAGGCTCATCTCAGTAACTTCACACATGTGATTTACTAGCTTTGATTAAAAGAGTGTAAAACAGCCTGCACACTGATCTACATGCATAACTGAACAAAATACAGTGTACAGTATATAGAAGCATTTTCTGGCTGACGAACTTACCCATAGCAGGAATATCTCAGTCTGCTGTGCATCTCCCAGCATACATTCTGCTTTATAGAATACAAGGGGGTGGCGGCATTTGACCAGAAGATGGCGCTGAACTCATCTACAGGAATTTCACATAACCCAGTGTGACGTAGACCTGGTTCAGCAGTGTGCTTGAACAGGGCCTTGGCCTTTGCAGAGCATCTCCCAATGAAGTGCTTATAATACATTACCACACCTAAAAATGACCTCACTTTCCTCACATGTTGTTTTCATATCAGAATCCCTGAGGTCCGTCGCTTGGAGGTCAATAATAGCTTTATCCTTCTCCGGATCATTTGATAATTTTGTTATTTTCTTAATGTATGATGTGGCCAAGAATCCTCCCAGATCGTCTAAGGAAGGAGCATTTC